>JZKD02S0910217.1:31660-56524 GCA_000966675.3 Picea glauca
TCAACATTGAAAATTTAAAAGAACTAGGTCATGCTTGAAAGGTATGACCAAGTCACTGGTTATTGCATGGGGCTTTTATTTCAAATCTTTTTTCCCTCTTTTCTTTTTCTTTTTTCTTTTTTCTTTTCACAAATTATTTGAAGAATGAAATATCATTTGTGAACCAAATCACCAGATACAGATAATATCCAAGTCATCAGCTGATTCCCATAAATTATGGGGTGATAACAAAGAGTATCATGGGAGATATCATAGGCTAACATGAGATCACCTTCTTTGAATGAGTGAAGGTTGACATGGCGGTCGAAGGTGGCTTTGGACCATTTTTTAGCTGCCTCATTGTGTTGTAATGAAGATCGACAATCTTCATCAAGTGATTCTAAGGTCAACAGGCGTTGCTCCATTGGAGCAGTGTCAGGTAATAGCTCAATGGCAGTGCGTAATGTGGGGATTTCTCACTCGATAGGGAGGGTGGCTTCAATCCCATGGATGTGGTGGAACGGTGTAAAACTGGTGGCAATTTTGACTACCGTGTGATAAGCCCATAAAGAGGAAAACAACATATAATGCAAGTTGGTCTTACGTTTGTTGACAATATGTTGTAGCATGGTTTTGAGGACTTTGTTGACAGCCTCGACCTACCTATTGGACTGAGGGTAGTATGGGGAGGAGAAATCATGGGTGAAGCCTAACTTTGAGGAGAGTTCTGTAAAGATATCATTCTCAAAGTGTTTCCCATGATCGGAAACTAACTGGAGGGGGACTCTAAATCGGGTAATGATGTGGTTGAAGAAAACATGTGTTTTTGTGTCAGTGATGTTGTTGAATGTGGGAATGGCTTCAGCCCATTTGGTAAAGTAATTGATTTCCACAACAATGTACTTGTTTCCATTACTATATGGAGGATGGAAAGTCATGAAGTCTATGCCCCATTTACAGAAGGGATCAGTTGTGATGACTGGGTGTAGAAGAGTTGGTGGAGCTCGTGCTTTGTTTTTTGCATAAAACTGGCATTTGTCACATCGCTTGATAGCGTGGATGCAGTCATGAAATAAAGTGTGCCAAAAGTACCATGCCCGAATGATTTTTTGGGTGGTGGACATCCATGAAAGGTGACCACCGCAAGCGTCGTTATGGAAATCGTTCAAGAATCTATCAGATTCGTCGATGGTAAGACATCGTTGAAGAATGGTATCAACCCCTCGTCGATAGAGAATGTCTGTGATGAGGATGTATCAGGGGCGTAATGTCAAATGATTCGATGATCATCTCAAGAGAGATGAGACCCAAACTTCTCTGTAAAAAGGTAAATGAGGAAGTCGGCGTACCAAGGGTCATCGGAGGGGATGAAGAAGAGGTGTTCATCAGGGAAATTCTCATTGATGGGGGAAGCTTTAGCATCGGAGGGAAAAGTCATAATGAGTTCTGATAGGACAAGAGATTTCTTTATTTTGGGAGTAGAGAACTCCAAATCATATTCCTAGAGGATAACAATCCATCGAGGAAATTTTCCATTAATCTTTCATCAACTAAGAAATTACTACATGGGATTGGAATCTCCTATGACCTTGGTAGTTCGAAGCAGAATATAATGTCGTAGTTTTTGGACTACGAGGACAACTACCAATGAGAGTTTCTCATCATTATTATACTTCAAAGGTGGCCTTAAAAGGTTTTTACTAATGTAGTAAATGACATGTTCACACCCATCATCCCCTAATTGGATGAGGACTCCTCCTACTGAGACAGTTGAGGCTGATAAGTAGAGGATGTAATCGTGATCATAGTCTGGGGGACTAATTAAAGGGGCATTGGACAGGTAGGTTTTCAAATCATCAAAAGTTGATTGAGAATGTTTATCCCATCAAAATGGGATATCATGTCATAGTAGGCAGAGAAAACTGTGCGCGTGAGTGGCGTAGTCTGGGACAAAGTGACATAAGAAGTTGTCTTTGCCTTGCAAGCTCTGTAGTTGTCGTAAATTCCTTGGTGGTGGAATTTATATGATAGCTTCGACCTTGAGGGGGTCCATGGTGATGACATGTTGGGAGACAATGAACCCAAGAAGGTGCCCGACAATGACGCAAAATACACACTTGAGGGGGTTCAAGCGGATATTATATTGGCGATACCATTGGAAAATGATCCATAAGTCATCTAAATGTTGCGTTTGATTTTTGGATCGATAAGTGAGGTCATCCAAATAAGCAAGGATGATGCGAGAAAGATCTTGAAAAACGTAGGTCATGGCCTGTTGGAACGTAGCACCGGAATTTTTTAGGCCAAAAGGTATGATGCTATAAGAGAAGGTACCCCAAGGGTTTGTGAATGCAGTTTTGTACCAATCTGTTGGATGGATTTGAATTTGGTTGTAGTCAGAGAACCCGTCCATAAAGGATAGTGCCTTGTGGTTGATGTAATCATCGATGATATGGTCGATGAAAGGGGTTGGGAAGTTGTCTTAGAGACAAGCGTGGTTGAGGTCGCAAAAATAGATGCAGACGTGAATAGTTCCCTATTTTTTGTTAACAGGAATGGGGTTGGAGATCCGTGCAGTGTACACAATTGGGTAAATGAACCCGGCAGCGCGTAACTTGTCAATTTCGAATTTGATAGTTGCATCTTTGGATGGGTGAAGGGGGCATTTCTTTTGGCGAACTGGAGCGACATCTGGCCATGTGTCGATTTGATGTTTGTCGATAGAAGGATCGAGGCCAGGAATCTTCATATATGACCAGGAAAAAATTGCTCAGTATTCCTGAAAGAGATCTTTGTAAGAAGTGAGTTCTTCAAGGGAGCACGCGACGCCAATGGTGATTTATTCTACGATTCTCGGTTTAATGGAAATGGCAATTTTGACGATGGGGGAGATGTTGGCCATGTTTCCTTCTTCAAAATCATCTGGGGTAGGGATAGGGTTGTTGAACCATTCAATATGTCCCAAAGGAATGAAATCCTTGGTTTTGATTGCACACATGGAGGCTTGGATAGGAGGGTGAAAGGCCTCTAATGGAAGGAAAAGTGCTCGATGATGGTGTGCATTCCATGGGAAATCGGGGGTAGTGAGTTCCTCCAGGATATCTTTGTCGCAGTGGAAAATGAGAGAATACAGGGGATCTGTGGTGATGACAGGGGGACTTGTTAATGGGTAAATTTTATTTTCCTCAAAGGGTGAGGATGTAGAGGGGATATCATGTATAGGGTGTGATGGCTCGCTTGACATAAAATGAATTTCACGATACTATGGATGGCACTTCATTCACTTAGGGACTGATGATGAAATATATTGAATATTAGTAATGTGAGCCTCAGTAAGGAGTGGCTGAGAGGGGTATGGACGAGATATTTTGCGTACTATGGCTAATGTTTGGCGAAATTGAGGTAGAGCTCAGAAATGATGAGTGTAATGGCCATATTTTGAACATATGGCACAAGCGAATTTGGTTCGTAACCCTTTATTGCGTGTGGCTGAGGAATCTGTAGTAGCAGTGGATGTACTTGGTGGAGTTTCAAGTAACGGGGTTGCTCGGGGAGCTAGATAAGATTGCGTAGCTCGAGAAGAGTAGGACTTCTATTAGTGGGGTGTCCTTCTCTTTCGCATAGTGCGCAAAGAGGTTGATCTCATGGAGGGGGAGGAGATATGGGCTCATTCTTCCTCTGTTTTCCCCCAGCAGCGGCAATGGTGTTGACAGTTGGGGGTGAGGGTGATGTGGGAGGAGTTGGTACTAGTATCTGCATCGGTAGTCCCTCTATTTGAGGAGGGAGAGATGGTGTAGGAACAAGAATAGGTGGATGAAGATACCATATAGGGATGGAAATTACCATGTTAGGAAGGGTAAGGGTTGCAGCTACCTGGAATGCTTGGAATTCGGGTGGGGGGTAGAAAAAAGGAATTTAGGTAATGGCTTGGGGGAGTATCTCCCAAGCCAATATTTTCCCTTGGAGAGGGGGGGAATCTAGGACAAGCGGTGCAGTGGTGTTCTCAGGGAATTCCTAAGGAAGTATTTCTACAACTGGTGGAACTTCGATGTGGGGAGGGGCCTTGGTGAGAGGAGTAGTGTCTCTGATATCGGTTCCGTTAGAGCAAACTACACACACTTTTGCTAAGGTAGATGAGGTGAGGAGAGGTGGTGTTCCATGATAAGTTCCTAACAAGGATGGGTTTTTTAATATTCCAAGGCCGATGTCGACAATTGGAAAGGAGTTCGAGCTAGTGTAGACAAGGGGGAGGATGTTATCAATGTTGGTGGAATGATTAGGCTTGTAATGTGTAGGTTGGTCAATGGTGACAATTTTCCCATTTGTGGGGGAACATCATCGTACGAAACACATAAGAGGTTATCTCCTTCATAACATACATGTAGCTACGTCCGAACAAGATATTGTAATCAAGTGGGGCATCGATAACTTCAATGTCAATGAGGATGGTTTTTCCCCTAAGTTCTATAGGGAAATTTTGGAAGAGCCCTTCAGGGGATGATGGGAGACCGTCATAAGCTCTTAAGGTGATGGAGGATGGTACTAGCTCAAGTGAGCCCATTTTCTGCCATACAACTTTGGACATGATGCATGTGGATGCACCTTCATCGATGATGCATTGATGAACTGTGATGTTTCAGATCTTAATCGATATCTAAAAAGCTACCAGGGAGGGAAAGCATGGTTCTCCGCTATCTATATCAAAGGTGATGAGTCTATTATTAGTTGGGTTGACTGCCCCCAAGGAAAAAATCAAGGATTTCCACTGAGATGGACATGTTTGGAGGACCTCCAATACATACATGGCTGCAGGATACTGTGCTAAGTCATCGACCAAACTATAATTATGGGCTTCCCTAGCATGAGGGTTATGTACATTCTGTCGTAACGAAATACAGAGTATACGAGGGTTTGGTTCAGTGTTAGGGCATGGAATCATCAATGGTTGTTTGCATGTAGTTGGAGCTGCTTCTAAGGTGGTTGGCGTATATTCAAAGGGAACATCATATTGATGACCATGTGTTTGCAGAAGAATCTCTTCTTTGCTAGTAAGGAGGATATTGCGATCGACTGGATTTCCAGGTTGAGTGGGACCTCGGTTTTGATATTTCCCCATTTGTGGTGGAGCAAGATGTACCTCCTATTGGGTATTCATCACACCTTGGTGTGGAATAAGGTTTTGAAAAACAACTATAGGTGTTGGTTGCAAATAATGTTGTGGGGCCTGCTGGGGGATAGGTGGTGCTGGAGGGTTTTGTGTGTTCATGGATGCTTCCATCCATTTGTAATCGGAAATTTGGGGGTAGTGGTGAGTATAATGTCCATACTCACCACATAGAGTGCAAGAAAAGTTGGTTCTGAGGTTATTGTTCTTCCCTTGTCATGCTTTATTGTTATTGTTTCCCCCTTGGGGGTTATGATTGCCTTGATTCGGATTGTCCCCAGCAGGATGGTTTTGTTGGGGGTTATTTCCTACTGGTCCCGGGTTGTTATTGTTTCAGGTTTTTTCTTTCTTCTTGGCATTATTTGGCTAATGGGTTGGATTTTCCATATTCAATTGTTCAAAATTATGAACCTATTGAATGGGAGAGGGTTGAAAAATTTAACGTCGTCATATGGTTGTCTTGATAGAGGAGCAACCGACTGCGAAGGACAAGGAAATAGAAAATATGGATTTTTGTGTGGAGACAATCCATATGGTGTATAGGAAGTTGACGTACCTCCAAAAATGTTAGGGTCATATGTAGGGGTTGGGGGTGGAACTGCACTTGATTGAGGGACTGGATGCATCTGGGGTACCGGTGGGGTTCCCCCCAATGGATGAGGGGAAACAATAGCATATGATTGTTGGTGAGTGTGGGGAGGGTAATAACACATCCTTCTATATGGTTGCGGATACTGAGGTGCACCATAAATAGGTGATGGGTGGTTGTAAGGGTTGTGGTGCATCATAAAACCAATCAACCCATCCACATCGTGGGACATCCTTGGTTTGTCCTGGCCAAATGGTATGGGTCTGGTTGCATCAGGAAATAATGTGTATAAGTAACCTGATTGTGCATAGATGAGGTCAAATTGTTGGGCCTTGCTGATGGCTTCCTCTTCTAATTGAGGAAAATTGGATGCTACATCCTTGGCAATAATAGAGATGAGTGATTTAATAAACTAATCGAGACGTTGTTCTTTGGTGGTTTCTTCTTACATAGACTACGTCGTCGACGCAATTCATGGATGTGGTCTACTATATGGATAGTAGTGGTTTGTTTGAACTCTGAAAGAAGTTATAATCCAGTATCATGACGAACTGGTAGTTGGAAAAAGGACAAAAAGGCCTTGGCCAGTGATTCAAAAGTCACATGGGACCGTGATTTTTCATCCACATACCATTTGGTTGATGAACCCGTGAGAGTTAGTTGAAACAAAATTAAGCGGATGGAATCATCCATGATGTTGTTTGAAGAGAACCATAAGTGGAAGGTCATAACATGGTTGGTGGGATCGTCTCATGGTTTTCCTTCAAACTTTGGAATATCTGAAGGAAATTTTGTAGGCATATTGGGCCATGTGGGGTCATGCAAAATGGGATCATTCATGAGTTTTGTTAAATCATGAATGTTAAGGGATGCCAAGTATGGCATAGGCAGATTTGGTGGAGGATTAGTTCCAGCCATCATGTGTGTAGGTAATGAACCTATCCCTTGAGAGGGATTTGGTGGGTTTGTACTTCCTCCTTGAGAAGAATTTGGACCCCCGCTTCCTTGGGAAGGAGAGAAAATAGATGGATGGCATTGGGTATTTAACCCAAGAAAAGTGGAACCAAGTAAATATGATCCCAAAATAGTATCACTCACTGGGGTGTGAGATGGTTGATCCGGTGAGTTGGCAAGACTAGGGACTCCTCCTATAATAGGAGGGAGATCCTACAAGTGTATAGAACAACGGGGATCTTGTGGTTCCCCTATGGTTCCGACTAGTAGAGTGGATGTGTGAAAATGGTGACAAGAGAGAAATAAATGAACAATAGCTTTGTATATTTTGGCCTTCACAAGATAGAATAACTCACAATTGCATGTAATCAAATGAGCATCATACATAAATCAACTGTAAAATAAACAAGAATGTGGATAGGTGGATTTTTTTCATGTGGGGGAACAATAAAAAAAAATGTTTTCATCCTAAGAGGTGTATCGTCCTTCCTCTCAATTAGCATTGTGCCTTCCAATAACACTCAACAGTGGGGTCTTAAGCCACTGGAAGAGGAGCTAGTGAAGGTTGAAGTAATCAGTTATAATGAGGGGTAGAGGGTGCATATCCTAAAAGATCTAGAGATACTTCCCAATATCCACACAAAATATGATCAAGGTGCGATTGCACCCCATAATCGTCACCTAGGTTGATATCCTAAGTTTTGGTCACTAGGTACCTCGGTCAAAGTGAGACATTTAGATTTTTGGCCTCAGAAATGGGTCATGGGCTGTATGTTCTCACAAGAGTTGGGTGACTCAAGGAGGGATTTGTAGAACAATCAGACCTCAACCTTCAACCCTTCATAGGTATCTCCCTGCCTTATGGTGTAGGAACACTTGACTTGGAGGATTTGAAATTTCCCTATTTCTCAACTTCTATTGTTTGAAAATGTGAGAACCTAATAATGGGGGGTTATTTGGATGCCTACCCCCGAGATCCTACCTAGACTAAAAAAATTCTTTTGGCACCTCCCGTGGAGGAAAATTTAGTGCATTCTTAGAAACATTTTAGATGTGGTGGGCTGAGAGATTAGGGTCATGGACCAATCTCGTTTGAATTAACTTGGTGTGGATAATTTCCAAATAAGTAGTTGGATCTTTCAGAATTCCTTTGGAGAAATCCTACTTTGACCTCCACTATTCTAATACAAATTAAGTGTGTGAGGAGTGGCTTTGTGTGCAAGAAAGTGAAAAGTTTTCAAATATTTTAATAAGTTAAGTGTGAGATTGCAACATGTGGACTTCCTGTGGTCCTTACAAATCTTCTTTACCTAGCTTACTATGTGTCTTTGGTACAACCTTCAGGAATATTTAAATCCCTAAAGAACTAGCAATGTGAACATATGGGTCCTTACAAATCCTTTAAACTCCCTAGAATGTTGTCTATACTAAGAAAGCTTTGAAACTATCTTAGAATTGTAGACATGTGGGAATGTATGGGCTCATTACTTTGGTCTTTAAACTTTCCTAGAGTGTGAGTTAAACTATGAAATCATTTTAGAAACTATCCTAAGATTGCAAACATGTGGGCATGTATGGGCCCTTACAAAGCTTTAAGATAATTTCCAAAACTAAGAGCAACCCTAGGGGGGATTTTTCCTCTCCTAAATATTTTTTAAGGGAGATGAAATGTCCTTTTAACCACCTTTATGATACCCGAGATCACACTAGGGTGCGGGGAAAGAGCATACTTGAGGGTTAAAATTAATTTATAGTCCCAATTTAAGTGATTGTGTATGAAAGCAATGACTTCAACTTAAACTTTTACAATCCAAATGAGTCATCCATGTGGAAACAAAGAAAAAGAGGAGAATAGTGATTCTTTTTACCCCTAAGTGCTTATGTTATCTAACCTTTCTTATGAGAAAGGATTCTAAGTGGAGTGTAGTTTCTTTACAAAGTGCAGAAATTACAATTTGGAGGATATGGGCCCTCAAACCATTCATGAAAAATCCTTACAATGTGAAAAAAATGGACATATGTGTGGGTTGCAGTTATGAATGGCACGCAGAGTGCACAAAATGTGCAGAGAAAAGAATCTTGTGGTGCGCAAAGTGCACATTTGTGGGCCCTGAAAGCCACACACTTCTTGTCATGCGTCGGGGGAGAAATTTCCAAGTGAAATACTCCTTCCTCAACTCTGAATTTTGACTTTGGCAGGTTGAGCTAGGCCAGTTATGGTATCTGAAAGTCAAAACAATCAAAATGAAGTGCTCTCAAGACTTGAATAGGGAGGAATTTGATACCAATCCCTAGTATGGTCACCAATCTGTTGTGTTGGTTTTCTCATTAGGGTGAGCAAAAACACAACACTTGCAGGTTTAGATAAGCCTGCTAAACAAGACATAAGTTTGTGAGTGGGTTAGATAAACCAAACACACATGAAAACAAAGAAGTACAACTAAAAACAACTAAGAAATAAATGTTAGAAATCTTGAGAAACTTAGAACCATGAAAATCAACAAATGACCAACATATTGCTACCAATGGATCACTAGATTAGTAGGCAAAACACTGTAGAGAAAGGAAAGGACTTATGATTCCCCTCTTCCTCCTTGGGAGGGCTCTTGAGTTCCCTAGTTGAGAGCTATTCTCTCCTTACACTGGAATAAATGACAAATGGTGAAGAAAAACAATGCATATACCCTAAAGAGGTGAGTGGAATGGCCTATTGCAATGGTGCTTGAAGGATTCAAAGAGAAAAGAGGATTCTCAAAGAAGGATTCTTGCAGGATAACAATACTTTGAATATCTTGGTTTCTTAGCACACCCATGGCTCTTATTTATAACATCCATTCATGGAAAAATGTAATTGGTTCATAGTGTGAACAAGGCGCCTTTTAGGGCACTGTCTATCCATTGACCATCCTCCAACCTAGATTTCGCTCAGATGTGAGTGTCAAATCACTTTGGGGGTTGGACTAGAAGTGGTTGAGGCGCTGACAATATTCATAAATGTGTCGTTCATGGAAGTGCACGGATTTTCTCGTAGTCAGTCACGCATTTTATGGATAGTGCGTGTTGAGGGTTGTGTTAGCCCATGCATGTTGCGCACTGTGCACGCACCTCCTTTGGTGAATTTGTGCACTTTGATTTTTGACCCAATTATATATTTGTTTGCCTTCTGGATGGATTTTGGTGTTGTAGGTGGACTAATTCTTGCTGACATTGATGTGTTTCTTCAACCATTGTGTGCAATGTTGTGGATGATTTTTCAGTGATAAAACCCTTCTTGACTGTTAAATTGAAGATCTTGTTTATGTGAGGGATAAAGATAGGCCCTCCAATTTTAAAATTTTTATCTTGGTAACCTTCAATGTCCATATCTTTCCCTTTTGCAAGCTGCTTAACCCCAAACTCAATGTCATCCAAATAAAAAATGGTGTTCTATGTAGGGACAATAGGAATGGTGTACATGGCATCAAGGAACTCATAAATAATTTTAAGGTAGTAATTTCAGTCCCTTAAGGGAATCGTATTATTTTCTTTAGTATTGTGGTTTATAATTTTCCTCCAGAACTTCTTAGGTTGAAACTTAGATAGTTGTGAAATTTTCTCTTTCCTTTTATTGATATAGTACCTTTTTCCCCTTTTAATTAGGTATTTGTACATATTGATCTTATCGAGTTTTAAGGACTCATTAGAAGCATCTCTAATGGATTTCCTAGCAATTTTCCATTCTTTATCATACCAAGGATTGGTCGTTTTATTATTGTTTTTACAGAACACCTCGAAAGAGAACTTGTTAATAGAAGTGGAAAGGGTAGTTGTAAAATTATGATAGAGGTCTTCAATGTTGTCCTTATAAATTAGGAGATGTAATTCACTATTTAAATCCTTTAAGAAAAGGTCAACTTTACTTTTTTCAAAGCGCAATTTCCTTTGATTATCAGAATTATCTTCAATGGCACTCCTATGCATGTCAAAGTTTAGAGTTAGGGTTAAAGGTCTATAATCAAATTCGGGTTCATGGTCATTTAAAAGTTCAAAATTTACTATTTGGTTGGAAACGAGGATATCGGATATCACATAATCTACAACACTACTACCTATCCCATGAATACAATTCATCTGGTTGGAGTTTGGCCACTTCATTACTCCATTGCAAATTATTATGTCTTGAGAGCTATAGAGCTTGACCAACTCAGTACCAAACAAATTGTCAATTAGGTCTTCAGAGCTTCTTTTGTAGCTATTAGATAAAACAAGGTCCTCATCTAGCCATAAAGGATTATGGTTGGAATCATTGATTAAGAGAGTAGCTTGGTTAGTTGCATTCCTAGCATTAAAGTATCCTAGCAGGAGGATATTACCTTTATTTTTAAAACTATAAATATCTTGTTATAAATCATTATAGGGACAATTGCTATCTAGATTGTTTTTCTTATAAAAAGTAGAATTAATAGGTGAAAAATAGAAAATTTCTATATACATATTCTTAGCATTGGTGTCTGAAATTTGTATCCAAATGTACTGATTGAGAGGGTCGAACTTATGAAGTTGAATGTGATGAGAAATTATCTTTCTAATATAACAAGCTATGCCTCCTATCCCTCTACGATGGGACTTTTTGTTCCATGTCGATCACAAGAAAAAACCTTCTATGTTAGGGACCTTAGACTCTTCATGCTCCCAAGTTTCAAATAGACAAATAATATCAATATCACTCGAGATCCAAATTATCATAGGACCTTTTCCCCATGGAAAGCCATGACACTTCCAAAAAAGGATCCTGAATCTCCCAAATTCCTATTTATTATTATCCTTCTGGTCTCTATCCCTAACAATAGTTTTTTGATTTCTGATTATTTCCCATTTTCCTTCTTTCTTGGCTTATTTTACCTTTTGAACTTCCTTCCTTAATTCATCTTGGTCTTTGGGAATGAGGTCTTCATTTATAAATATTCTTGACCCTTTTAAGCTTGGAGACTTACTAAGTATGCTATATTTATGGTCATTACAGCTTACATTGACACGGATCAGCCTATCTTTATGATCAATTGTTTTTCCTATCCTCTTTGCTTCTATGAGGTAAGTTGTTTCAATTTGTGATTTATTTTTTAATTCTTCTTTTACTATTGCTAGTGTATCCTCCTCTTGTTGTTATTTTATACCAAAAATTATGAGGTTGAAGGCTCTTTTATTACATTCATGGTCCAGTTTGATTAACTTATTCATTTTATCTTTGATGGGTTTGATCTCCAATTTGTTTTTTAGATTACTGAGGGTCAAATTGTTGGTTAGTTTTTCTTCTAGCTATTTAATCCCATCTCTTAAGTTGTAATTTTCTCCAACCTCTCCTTCTTTGGTTGGTTGTTTTTGTTTTTCCGTTTCCTGAATCCTATCCTCCATTGTCTGTAATTGATTCTTAAACCCTAACAATGTATCCTCTATTTGAGTTTGAATGGTATCTTTGAAGATTCTTATTTTTTAATCAAGCATTTCCTCTAGTTCTATTTGAAGTTTTACGTCTCTTTCTTCACTCCTTTTTTCTAATGATTCTAACTCTATTTGGAGTTTGGCAAGTCTTTCTTCTCTCATTTTTTCTAATGATTCCATATAATCATAAAGGCTCTCTAGGGTGAATTTAGAGGTCCTCCCCTTGACAAGATGACTTTTTGGAATAGGTGGTGGAGTGCTCATATTGAAAAGAAGAGAAAAAAAGTAACAATCGTTATTTTGGATCGACTTTAAAAATGGATTTTTTTTAATTGATAATAATGATATCAATTATTATCTCTGAAATCAACTTTTACATATTAAACTTACAAAAAAAAAGAGAGAAACTATTTTAATTATATTTAAATATCCTTAAATTTCACATGTTACTAAATTATAAAAATATTTTTAGTTAAACTTGAATGAAAGTAAAAACTAAAGCTGTCATACTAGTTTTGTAATAAAAAAAAATTCTAATTTTCATTATCTCTATAAGTTTATATTCTTTTTAAAATTAATTATTATAATACTTTTAATAATATTGATATCTTGTGCTTAATTATTTTTTAATATTTTCCATTAATTTAATTAAATAATTAAATATTTAATTTAACATGTTTTAAGTTTTAAATTGTTTTTTATTGATGATGATGATGATGATTAACATCCACTAAGACTAAATTGGTCTATCAGACCTTAAGAGGGTAAGTGATTACTTTCGATTCTTTAGAATTTTGTTTCTGTGCTCGAAAAGCATTAAGAGAAGCTTTCCAAGATCACCATAGTTTTGTTGAGTTAAGATGTTAGGAAGGTTGGTAGTGTGACAAATATTTTGAAAATGAGATCTAATATAGGTATAGGCTAGACAATCTAAGAGAAAGTTTTTTTCATCTTCAACCTTCTTAGTGTCACAAAGGTGACACACTCTTTCATCCCATGGAATTTTAGGAATTGACCAATGCCCAGTTTCACTATGGAGCTCATGAGAATTTGTTCTTATCTTAGCAATGCTTATGTTTTTCTTTGCACTCGTCAAAATAGATAGATAATTTTAATCTTCTAGATTAGGGTTGATTACATCATTATAATACATTAACTTTATTATTTTCTATTTATATATTAATGATAAAATTCTATTTAAATATATTCTATTTAATTTTGAAATTGTTTATTATAAATAAAATTTTGTAATTTTTAAATTTTTTTATTATAAATAAAATTGTGTTTTCCTATAAAAACAAAATTTTGTTTAATAATTTTTTTAATTTATAAAAATAAATCGTGTTAAACATATTATTTCGAATTATAGCTTTGAAAAAGAGATAAATAGAGGGTGAAAGGTTTATTATGGGCTCCAAAACAATTGTAAATGAGTAGACCTTTGGATTTGGGATTAAAAAAATATATATCTTCACACTCTCATCACTCCAGCTATCTTATATGGATGTGAAGTTTGGGGTTGCAGTGTATCTAGAGAATTCCAAAGAAAGATAGAATAGATCCAAAAGAATTTTATAACTTATAATATCAAAATTAAGGGAAACATATCCTATCATACCCTCCTCATAGAAGCAATCATTTTCCTCATTGAGAGCATTGCTATGGTTAGATACTTAACGTACAAAAAAAAGATAAACAACATGGATGACAAGAGGCTCCCAAAAATTGCTTCAATCTCTATTCAAAACCACCATCTTCTCAAGGGAGGATGGCATAAAGATGTCAAATACTGGATTTAAATCATTGGGTAATACAAGAAGAAGACATCATGCAAAATATAGATAGTATTACAAATATCATCACTTCTAAATTTAAGGAGAATATGTGGTGTGATAAAGAATTATTGGATAAAAAGAAATTAAGATACTACAAGGAGGTGGTCAACCCTAATTTAAAAAATCAAAATTACCTCTCAGTTTTGAAAAGTGCAAAGAAGAAAATCAATATTGCTAAAATAAGAACAAACTCTCACCAGCTACATAGTGAAAATAGGCATTGGAAAATTCCCAAAACACCATGGGATGAGAAAAATTATCACCTTTGTGACACTAAGCTAGTAGAAGATGACAAACACTTCCTCTTGGATTTCCCTACCTACACCCATATTAGATCCCAATTTAAAAATATTTTCTGTATTACCAACCTTCCTAACCTCTATGGTGATCTTGGAAAGCTTCTCTTAATATTTTTGAGCATAGAAATACAATTTTAAAGAAATTGAAGTATATGCCCTCGGGGTGTAGAACAGTCGGTGATCTGTTAAGGCACTTTATTAAAACCCTCAACTATCCTTGTGTGTCGTGTGAGGGGTCGCGTTGAAATTCCCGAGATTATAATGGTAGTAGTCAAATAACAGGTGGGGTTATAGTGGTAGCAGTCGACACGACCATGTGTAACGTGAGTACGTGTCTAACTACTATTGATTTCCCCAACCAAATATATATATATATATATATAATACTTCAAAGTTAAAAAATCAACAAGTATTTTAACTATAGTAATTTGAGAAAAAAAACTACCAAAAAAAAAAATTAATTTATTTATCGATAAAATAAATTATTATAAATAAATATATTTTCTAACCTTATGTTGTCAATTCCAAGAACTTTTCCTTGTAGATTCATAAATGAAATGTTCAAAGGATACACTAGAAATGCCATCCAAAGTTTAAACAAGATTTTTAATCTTCTCAAACTTCATACCAAGAATTATCCTACCCTCTATTAGGGTTCAACCATGGAAATACTACTTTCTAGATTTTGAACCACTATTTCAAAATCATATATTATTACATAAACACATTTTACTGGTTGATACATTCAAATTCTATTTTGTGAATTTTTTATATTTTTTTTTGTTTCTTTGAAAATTACAAAATATCAAGTATGGAATTCTTATTCCACTTAGTTTTCTACAATTGTGAGATTTTAAAATTGGAAAGGGATTAGTTATTTAATGTCACTAATATTTATTTTATTTTATTTTCACAAATGTGTGTTTGAGGTTGGTATTATGTGTATTTTACCTTCTTACTTAATCATATTTCCTTTCTTGAAGTTTACAAGTATAGATGAATTTTGTAGTTTTTATTTTAGTTGAATTTCCATCGATATGGTTGAAGGAAAGTTGAAATTTTGGATAAAATATTTATTAAATCACAATGTTCTTCTTCTTATAAATATTGTAAAAAAACATTGGAACGTGATGAATAGGTATTTAATATTAATCTCTTGAAACTATGCTATAAGCATGTTAAATACCATTGAAAATCATGAAGTGCTCTATACAAAATGATAACTTTTAACAGTGTTTTGATATATATTTTATTAATATTTTCTAAATGTATTTGAAATATTTATTGGTTGGATTATTTATAACAATATGTTATCTTTATAACACAACAACATAAACATAATAACATAATCACAAGGTAAGGATTGGCTACTTTGCAACTATTTCCCTTGTTGATCTTAGACACTCTTGTCTTAATAGCATCTTCATTAAATCACCTTCAAATCTTGCATGTTCTTTTCTATAACATTATTTTCATTTTTTGGAGGCTATCCTTTGATAGAATTAAGTGCCCATGCATAAACTACCTTTATAAATATTTGTTTTCTTTATCTATTTCAAAGAGGTCAGTGTGAAGAGTTTTCAAGATTCTTGGACGTTAATTAGTTCTAAGGGATTGTGTATTAAGAGAATATATATTCATTTTTCAGGCACAATATAATGTCACAATTGGTCCTCATTGTATTCACTGTGTGAAATATAGATTAAAGAGCTTAGAGGAATGTTATTGTAATGTTTAATAAACCATTTTTAACAATATATTTTCTAATATAATATTAAGGGGATGTTGGATGTAATATTTACTTGGTCAAATTTTTAATGATTATATGTCAACATCTTTAGTCACTAACCTATAGTCTCAAATTATGATACAATTAATTATGTTTGTCCTCAAATGATATTTAATGAGGAATGCTAACATTATGATGGTAATCGTATCTTGGTGACACTCATGACCATATAGTGACAAGTATGTCATCCCCTTAGGCTGTGTTAGTGTTGTTGTGGTGTTAGGGTTAAACATCTTCATACTATTTTTAGAATTTATGATGCTCCAACCTAGACTTAATCACCCACCCTCAACACCTATATTTACAATGCAAAGTGCCTAAAACTCATTTTGTCATCAAGAATCAATCACAAAACATGATTATGTGATTCAGTGTACACATTATTGTACTATAATCTATGGTTATGTGATCATTTTTACACGTCTACACCAATGCATGTCTTGTGTATTAGGATATTTGATTGATTACTATGTATGTGTATTAATTTTATCCCTAAACTTTAATAGTTAACTTCATCATATTTTAAGACAATGTGTGGCATATTTTTTATAATAAAAAACACACATGTTGTTGGCACAGGGGCAGACCCAGGGTTCAACGCTACAAAAGCGCACCAACAAAACCCTAACTACCAGCCCTTTCGGCAACACCTGCGAAGCAGATGAAGTCTCACCCAAGGTAGAGGCGGGGGTGGTTGCAGGACTCTAGTGTCTGTAACCTTAGCTGGGACACAGATCTGTGATTCTAACACTTAACAGAGCACTTAGCATTTATCATTCATCAATATCCAGTTCTTAGTTACAACGCAAATAAACGCTAAACTACAGAGCATCACAGTATTCAACCAGATCTACTATACTCCAGCACTAAGCACATCCACAGAGACCTGATCTAGCATTCATTCATACTATTAAGAACATAGCTTCAATAGATTCATCTATCATTCATCTATATCAAATCACTAAGCAAGTAAACACATAAACACATCAATACATCGCAAAAAACAAAGCAACACAGCATGTACGTGGTTCACCCCCACCCTGGAGCTATGTCCACCAACTCTTCTCTTCTTTATTATCTTTGGTCGATCTTCTTACAGGAAAATAGAATCAAAATCCTACTCCGTAGAAGACAGGAGATCTGCACACGCTCCACCAGATCCTGCTTCTTCGAGCTAGGGTACAACACCAAGCCTTTACACAGTCTCTTACAGTTACTTTCACTTAGCCTTGCAAGCCTCACACAGTATGCACAAAGCACTTACAACTATTGATCACATAGATCAAATACTATCACTTAGCATATTCGTACACTGCCCTTCTTACATCGCCTAGCTACTTATTTATGCATTACAAAATTGGGCCTATACATGGGTAAACCCATGGGCTAACATTCCCATACCTGTTACATAATCCCAAAACCTAAAAATCCCTCAAAAGGGGCTGAGATCCCATGATCTCTGCTTCGTCTTGTTCTCCGCCTTTGACATCCTATCGAAGTCCCAAAAATAGGTCAAACATGACCAAGAATCAACAAAACTTGGTTAAGGGCCAACAAGCCCCCAACACTCACCTGTGACTCGTCCCGAGTCACTTAGATCTGGGTAGCTCTGATTCAAAAGCCTCGAGATTAGCTCGATCTACTTCGACTTGTTGTTGTGCCACTACCTCCTATTCAATGAACTCTTGGATGACTTCTTCATTGACAGGTCCCTCTAGGTGTTGTGCAGCTGCGGTGACGACTTGCTCTAGTTCTACTCCTTGGCCTTTGATCTCTGCAAATAGTTGGCAAGCCTCATCCTGTACATGTTGGAGCCTTTGAGTCACTTCCACGACTCTTCTCTGAATGGTGTGGACCTATTTTTGGGCGGTGCGCTACTCCTAGGATTGCTTCATTCTTTCAATAGCTGATAGGCGCTTCAACTATGCCTGTATTATTTCTTCTTATTGTTTCTCCTCCTGGAGCTATGACTCCAGTGCCTTTAGTTCTGGGTTCTCAGTGAGTCACTCATAAGTATGGGAACTGTGATCACTTAGTTTCTTACATTCCACAGCAAGGGCATTTATTCTCTCAATTGCGCTCTGGGCAGTTGCTTCTCTTTGATCCCGTACGTCTTGCGGGGTGCTTGGCACTGTGCGGAGCTCTAAATCTATTATTCTTTGTTGTAGTTGTTGGATAGCTTCCACGAGATTCTCTACTTGATGCATGACTCAGTATTCTACCTATGGTTCTAAGCCTATCACAGAGTGAAGTGCTTTGTTGACTGCTTCTTTCACTTCAAGTTTCTCTACGAGCAACTGTTCTTTTCCTTGTTGCATCTGTGTTTTCTCCTCTTCAAAATTTGCCTGGAGGGAAACCTTCTCCTGCTTTGCAACTCGTCGTTGTTCTACAGGTACTCCTTGCACTTGCTTCAAGGCCTGGGTGGCTTGTTCCATTTCTTCTTGTGCTCGACGAAGGTGAGCTTCGGTTGCATCTGCTAGTCGACAGAGTTGGGCTGGCTCATCTCCCAACTCTAGTTCTCTTGATGCAGGGGCACAGTGGAGACTGCGCAAACTAGAATGAAGGGCCTATTGTACCCCTCGAAGTTCGACCTCAATTATGTCGTACATATCCTTTTTCTTGGCTTCTTGTTTCTCCACGATTTCCTGCGAAGCGTCATTTAGAGATGCTATGATGAACTCAAAATCATTGGTAGTGAGTACAGTCTGCATCTTGGTCACGGTGGCTCTTGATTTCTTTCGGGAAGAAGGTTTCGGGGGATAAACCTTCCTCTTCTTCATGGGATCATCCTCATCTCTAGATGGTGTTACTTTGCATTACTTATGTTCAGTTTCTTTACCATTTATCTCTTCTACCTCATCATCACCCCCTCGGCCAGGTGATACTGAAGCAGTCTTATCTGAGGTACTGCTTAAGTCCTGGACCTCTTTGGTCTTCTTTCTTCTGTTGGTTTTGGGTGTGTCCTGTTCTTTGTGAGTGGCCTTCGGGCTGTCCATTTCAGGGTTAGACATCTCTGCAGGGTCAGCGGGGATAAGGAGTTTAGCTGACCAGTCCTTCGTTATCTCCTTGAGGTCCTATTCTATGAGCTTCTAGTACGACTGAAGTTGCTCCTTATGTTCATTAGCTCATGATGTAATATAGATGAAGTGTCGATCTGTAAGGAACTTCATCAGGGTTTGGAACCTATGGAGGGTGTTCGAGGTTATGTGAGGTTCAGCTTTGATGGATCTCTTCAGCTGGAGGTAGTATGTGTGAAAGACAGCGTTCGACTACCACCATTTTCCCATATTTCTCGAGTACTAGAGTGTGGTGAAATTCGCAGCGAGCAGCTCAAATGGCTCAATATCTAGGAAGGTCTCACCTTCTGGCATCTCCCAAGAAACAAACATGATGAGGATCAGGAGCCAGCTAAAGTGAAACTCGTAGCCCTGATCCTGTGCTTCGCGACAGTCTAGTTCCAATTGATTAACTAGGTACTTCATCCAGTTCTTTGTAGACCTTCCATGCACTTCCCTATGAGGTCAACAAAAAATCCTATGACATGCATGGGTTTGTTCTTCCTTACCAGCTTTCCTACAATTAATTGGCATGCCAAGCACACTGTGCCATTCTGGATGGAAGCTACCTTGTAGCCTCGCGTCCCCTTCTTAACATCATCGTAGGTGTCTTTAATCTTCTGTTCTAGCATGCGATCTGTGGATTTTCTTGGATAGAACTCCTGTGGTTCGAGTAGTTTCATACTCAATCCTATGATCCTATGGATCATCATCGGATCGACTGTGATACGGAGGTCTATCCATAAGTAGCCTCCATGGTAACATGAAAGTAGTAGCTTGACACAGGCGTTAACTTCCTGATGCCTTCCGAAGTGTGGGATTTTCATTACATTCAACAAGGTGGACTACGCAAGGTTCTGAGTCCACAACTGGGAGATTATCTTTGAGTTCTTTCCCTTTGTCCTGGTCAATAATTTATACAGGTCGAGCATACTATAGTTCTTTTGATCTCCGAGGTTGAAGTCGCTAAACTTCAACATGGTGATCTTATCTTGCTGTGTTTGAACTGCCCATATCCCCTTCGGGAGGTATGCAGTAACCATGGTGTACTCAAAATCTCTTGGCGCACTATCATGACTCACCACGCCGGCCAGAGGTGGGATGTAGTCAGGAAATATGGTCGGGATCAGCTTCACATTTGCTAGGTCATCTTTGTGTTTGGTTCTCTTTTCCACTGATGATCGGGATGGTCTGGCTCCGCCAGTAGTCGACGGAGAGGTTTGCACTCCTCTCGTCAAGGACGCTTGTACACCTACAGACATCGACATTACTCTTTCAGTCATGAGGTCGATGAGTACCTCCTTCACAGATTCTTCGACTACGCTAAGTTCTTCATACATACATGCTCGTGATTGAATATCTCGGGTTCGAAGAGTAACTTCTCAATGCAACGAGATGGATAGCGATAACGTAATGATCACTGTGTGAAATCAACTATTCTGCGGGCTCAGATAATCACGGTTGGAAAAATTGTTCTTGATGCATGGCACGATGGGATAAATAGATAACTTGGTAATGGATCTCTTGCAACGAGTGAGAATCCTTCATTAACTCAATTATGTCCATTACGGGGCGGTCCCAATGGTCTGATGGTGGGCTATCTGACCATAAATTGCTTTCTACCCGTTCGGGGTGTCAGTCTAACGATTATACTGTTCCCAATGACTATATTTCTTCACCATGGTGAAGTGCCATGTGACGTTGTTCTAACAACCCGATGAAGTTCCAATTTTGCAAATTTTTCCTTCTGCGAAGTTCCTTCTGGAATCTTCTGTAACTTTTTGATCTTAGCTCTCTTCTTACTTAGTTTTGTAGCCTTCTTTCCGGTGAGCTTCATCTTGGTATTCCTTTTTCCATTCTAATTCTTATCTTCTTTTGGCATAGTAACTTTGCGTTGTTGAGATTCTTTCCGAAGATCCAAGGGTAATATTTCTTCTTTATCTAGGGTAGGTACTTTAGTGTTCTGCGAGTCTTCTTGTGTTCTTGTAAATTCGACATCCAAGTCTCTAGTGTTAAATATCTTCGATCTATTTTCTTGTTCTTTAATCAAGTGTGTGATCCTCCTAGTCATGAAATCTTTCAATTCTTGCTTCTTCTGTTATAAGACTTCTTCTTCTTTCCTTCTAGCCTGATCCCTTTCAATCCAAGTTTTTTCTAGTAACATAGCAAATGGGGCATTGTTCTCAATAAATTTAACAACTTCAAATTCTTCCTCTATCGAAGTTCCATTGGCACTCATAGATATATGGGTGAGCTTTCCACATAGGGTTATCAATTTTCCTCTAAATAACCCTATTCCTCCCAATGAAGGGATCATAGTACGCTTCCCTAAAATTTCCCAAGTTCTTTCTGTCATGATATTCACCTGTGTTTCCTCATCCAGAACACATTCAACATCGAAGTCTCCTATTCTTGCTTCTATGCACTGTTTTTCTTTGAATATCCTTGATAAGCTGACATGTCAGTAGTCATTCAGGGTTTCTTTCATTTGTAACAATACTTTCTATGATTCTTTCTGGAGTTTTTCCATGGTCTCAGTTGCTTGAACTTTCTCATGCTCTTCTTGTCTCATATTCATCCTTTCAACTTTAGCAATCATTCTAAGGAAATCCAATACGTCATGGTCCATAGCCTTACAACAAAGACAACTAGATCTTCTACTAGGGAATTCCTTAGCAAGATGTCCCAATTTTCTGCAACTGTAACAAAGGATTAATCCTCTCTTTCTTTTAAATGATCCCCATCCTTTCCTGTACTACGCACTAGGATCATAGTAGCTAACCTGCAACAAATTATTTCTAGGATCCTGCATCCATGTTTTAGTCCAAACATTATTTCTATGCATAAGTATAACATATCTTTCACTATTCTTATCAGATATACTTATATCAAATCTCCATTCATCTATCAGTGCCTTAGTTTTCAAGTTAGGACAGAATCTATCAACCATACCTAGATCCATACTCTAGAAACAAAAATTTCCACTTATCTTACTTCTACAAAGAACAAAGCTTACAGATCTTACCTCTTTTGTCTCACTTTCACCTTTATCAGGGCACAAAGCTCTCAGATCTTACCTCTTTTCTTCAGATATGACCTCTTCCTCTTGGCATGGAGCTCCATAGATCAAGTAGTATTGCATATTAGGGAAACAATTATATGCACAAAACTTTTCTCTTTTTCATTTCAAATCTTCACACAAAGCTCATTTTTCTTCAGTTCCCAGCAATCACAGTTTTAGGTCCCGGTAACGGAACCATTTGTTGGCACAGGGGTAGACTTGAGGTTCAATGCTACAACAGTGCACCAAAAAAACCCTAACTACCATCCCTTTCAGTAACACTTGCAAAGCAGATGAAGTCTCACCTGAGGTAGAAGCAAGGGTGGTTGCAGGACTCCAGTGTCTATAACCTTAGCTGGGACATAGATCTGTGATTCTAACACATAACAGAGCACTTAGCAGTTATCATTCCTCAATATCCAGTTCTTAGTTACAGTGTAGATAAACCCTAAACTACAGAGCATCAAAGTATTCAACCAGATCTACTATACTCTAGCACTAAGCACATCCACAAAGACCTGATCTAGCATTCATTCATACTATTAAGCACATAGCATCAATAGATTCATCTATCATTCATCTATATCAAAGCACTAAGTAAGTAAACACATCAATACATCACACAAATCATAGAAACACAGCATGTATGTGGTTCACCCCCACCCTGGGGCTATGTCCACCAACTCTTCTCTTATTTATTATCTTTGGTCGAGCTTCTTACAGGCACATAGCATCAAAATTCTACTCCGTGGAAGACAGGAGATCTTCACGCGCTCCGCCAGATCCTCCTTCTTCGAGCTAGGGAACAACACCAAGCCTTTACATAGTCTCTTAAAGTTACTTTCACTTATCTTTGCAAGCCTCACACAGTATGCACAAAGTAGTTACAACTCTTGATCACATAGATCAAATACTAGAACTTAGCATATTCGCACACTGCCCTTCTTACATCGCCTAGCTACTTATTTATACATTACAAAATTAGGCATATACATGGGTAAACCCATGGGCTGACATTCCCATACCCGTTACATAATCCTGAAACCTAAAAATCCCTAAAAATGGGTCGAGATCCTGTGATCTCTGCTTCGTCTTGTGATCCACCTTCGACAGCCTGTCGAAGTCCCAAAAATAGGTCAAACATGACCAAGAATCCACAAAACATGGTCAAGGGCCAACACATGTCATTAGAACAGTAACAACATGTAGATGTTTGGCCAACTCTCTAACAATGATAAACCAGTGCTACATAGATTGACACTATAGAATGGACATCAATTTTTTTGTTGATTATATAGAGGTATTTCGATGCTTGTGTCACATTGACACTATTGGCCCCTTATTTCTCGTAAGTTGGTATTTCGACATATTTGATTTTTTGAAATAAATTAATAGGCACTGTCAAACATCATTTGGTCACCACCCAAGAGTCAAAAATCGAATGCTTAATGGCATTTGAGAAGAATGTAATAGATTCCATGTGGCACCTTTAGATGTTGGATGTCGATTAGTCATCGTTGACGTGTCAAAATTATTACATCCATAAGGATCACTTAAGCTCTTAACCTTTCCGTGTGGCACTCCAAATGTGTTTGAAACCTAAAAATTGATCAACGCTACTAAATGGATGTTGGAAATTTGACTTTTGAATTCCAACAATAAAATATTATTTATTTTGATGTTGTTATGACATCATTAACATTGGTACAATCTTAGAAGTTGCCCCAAAACTAGGAATGTGTAGGGAGCATGTTTCTAAATCCTCAAGGAAATCAAGAATTAAACTATGTTTAGGGATTGAGAATAGAGTCCAACATTCATGTAATAGAATTATAGATTTATGATCAAGGAGAGGGTAAGAAAATGTGTTTCCATGATAGGGGACTCCACCATTTCCATATGTCACTTTCATTACAAGATGACTCCGAAGTATGTTCTCCTAGCAAGACATGATTATAAAAACTTGAGCATTGGTAGAAAAGTTCGAACAAAAAGAGTTTTTATAGGTCATATGCAATTTCAATTTAAAGGAAGATCCCCTGGCCAAATTGAGGCAATTTAGGAAGGAATAATGAAATTAAGTGGAGGAGGAATGGCTATTTTTGGTCACTATAATTGCTTAATTAATTTAAACAATCAAGTGCTACATAAATTGTCAACCCAGGGAAGTCTGTTTATTTCAAAGGTAACCACGCACTATATATGCTCAATTCCAAAAGCAACYTAGAGTTGTAGTAAAGGAAACTATATTAATCACACTTGCCTTGAATGAACTGAAGTCCTAGCTTGAATTACAGAAAAGCAAACTACTTATTGCAGAGCTTGAAGAGATGATTAATGTAAAGAATCCTGGATTACATTGAAATAACAACTGCAACAGGAAAGAACAACTATTCTGTAATCAGAGAACAGGACCCTATTCCCAAGCAAAAACTTCAGCACTTTGTTCCTAATGAACACACTTTCATGAACTCATTAATGCATTGAAGGCTTAACTATTCTAACAGAGAAGAGGACCCTTAATTCCTTCCTTTAAGCAGGAACCTTTAGTACCAGTCTCTGATTGGCACACTCATGAAAATAATTGAAAGATGACTACTTCTAACAGAGAACAGAACCCTTAATTCCTTCCTTTAAGCATGAACCTTTAGTACCAGTCTCTGATTAGCACACTCATGAAAATAATTGAAAGCTGACTACTTCTAACAGAGAACAGGACC
>JZKD02S0910217.1:78982-93522 GCA_000966675.3 Picea glauca
GTATACCTTGGAATGATCAGATGTAGTGATATTATGAGTCTAAACACTAGTGATGAAGGGTATAATAATGACAAAAAGTATGGGCAAAAAGGTGCAATATGTGGTCCTAACACCTTCGTGATTGATGTGAACCCTTGGAGAAGTTCGGTAGCGAATTCCGGTAGCACAAAGGCATAGGTAAAGGACCCGAGTCTTTTTTAAGGTATAAAAGGCATGAAGATCAGTGAATTTATAGGTAAGACTATTCTAGATGGATAGCATATGTCATTCTATTTCTAGTGATATGTGGAACGTCACATAACTCCTCACGGATAGAGAGTTATGGCCATATGAAGTTGGAGAACCCTCATGAGTTATCGAGAAGCCCCTAGAAGGTCAAAGAAGTCAAATCTTCTAGAAGCACCTAGAAGAAGTGTACTAGTAAAATTGATGGTAACTATGAGTTAATCATGGGTATAGTTGTTGCATTAAGAAAATAATTAAAAATAAACTAGTTGCAACAAGAAGTTGTGAGTTTGGTAATTATGGTAAGTAGTTGTGATGAGAAGATTGAATAGTCAAAGTGGTAGACCAAGAAATAAATTAAATAATAAAGTGGTTGTAACAAGAATTTAGTTAAGGGAAAATAAGGTATGAATTGACCAATTATAGAAAAGTTAGTTGCAATAAGAAGTTGTGAGTAAATATAAATTATTTAAATAATAAATTAGTCAAAGTGGTTGCAAAGAGAAATTATTTAAATAATAAAGTGGTTGCAACAAGAAGTGGTGAGCTTACTATTTATGGATAAGTCAAAGTGGTTGCAAAAGAAAATAATTAAATAATAAAGATAGTTGCAACTAGGAGTGGAGAACTTACTATTTGTGGAAAGTGGTTAAGTTAAGTGGACAAAGTGGCTAAGTGGACAGAGTGGTTTAGTGGACAAAAGTTTATACTTCTAGAGGAAGCTACTTGGAGAGTATAAATAAGAGAGAAAGGCTCTCCCACTAGCACATATTGAATATCATTGAATATCTATTTTGTGAAAGGTTATTTGGGAAGATATTATTGATAGAGAAAAAGGGTGGCAGAAAAAGTGCGGAAAAAAAATTGCGGTAGAAAAAGTGCGGCAAAAAAATTGTTGCAAGTGTGACAGAAAAATCGCAGCAAAAAACCGCGACAAAAAAATCGGGGCAACAAAATCGCTGCAACAAAATTGTGGCTACAGAACCCTACAAGAAGAAAAATGTATGATTTTCATATGTGTAGTGTTGAATCTATGAATCTGGTTGAGGGTTTTCCTTGTAAATATGTTGGATGCCCTCTTGGAAGTTTAGAGCTTGTTGTAGAGTTTATCTGAGGTAGATCTACTGAATTTCAGTATTGGTTCATATTTGAGAGATTTTGGTTGAGGTATGTTGCTGAAGTTATTGGTATAGATAGAGGTTGTATGATAGTGAGGTTCTAGAACATGGTTTGAGATACAAACTTGAGGTATAGTGTTTGAGGTATATGTGATCAGATCGGATTGGTTGTTGAGTATACAGTGACAGGTTTCTAAGTGACATAATTGATAGAACAAGTTGTAACATTGACATATTTAGTTTCTACATTTGGTACTTATATTTCAGGGTGGTTGGATAGGGTAAGGATAGGTGGTTGTACACCTTCTAGTTGTAGATGGAGAACATAGAGGGTTGTAGTCTCCTTCTGGTTGTAGCCAGAGAATTGGGGAGTTGGAGATTCCCTCAGGTTGTAGCTTGGGAAACTAGGGGGTCGGAGCCTCCTTCCAGCTGTAGATGGAGAATTGGAAGTTGGTGCTTCCTTGAATGTAATTCTTGACATATAAGAAAATCATTATGTGGTTTTCTCTCGCATTGGGTTTCCACGTAAATATTGGTGTACTGTGCATTTTGTGGATGTGTTTGTTATTGTTTATTATGCACTGATGAATGTTAATGCTTATGATACAGTAATATATTGATGATGAACAGATGAACATGGTTGAATAAGTAAAAGAGTATACCTTGTGGTTTAAAGGATTAATAATTGGTATAATTTCTCATTACTGATTCACCCCCCTCTTAGTGATCCAAGAATTTGCATCAGGGCAAGTTCCTTCAGGAAACGGTTTAACCACTGGAAGGAGATCATGGATTATTATGAGAATGGAGTACGATTGTTTAATTGTTAGAATGGTTTATAGTATGAGATATGGAGCAGAAGGATGAAAGTATTTTTAAAGGCATGGGGGTATGTTATTTGGAAATCAGTTGTTACAAGATATGATAGTTCAAAAAGGGAAAATACTACAACAAAGAAGGAACTAAAACAAAATAACAAAATTGCAATGGATTTCACTTTGAAAGGACTATATGATTCAGTAAAGGAAAAAATGGGTAAATGTTCATCAGCTAAAGAACTTTCGGATAAGTTACATAATATTTATTATTCACCCATCACAGAGTCAGATAATTTCAAACAAGATGCAGGTATAGATCAAGAAGAAAAATTTTCATCATGTCAAACAAATTCATAAAATGAAGAGTACATAATCAATAGAAGTATGTTGTTTTTCTTTAATTGTGAAAAATGTGGACATCTTGAAATGGAATGCCATGAAGAAAATGAGACAGAAAAACCAATTGAAATAGAAGAAAATTATGAAGAATTTATCAATGCTTTAGATGAACTAAGAAAAGAAAGAGAAGAAAACAAGTCACTCAAGAAACAATTGATGAAACAAAAGGACAGTGTTCACATTTTTTAAGAATCCCAACAGGTCATCGAGAACTTAAGAACTCGGCTATAAGAAGCCAAAAAGATCGAAGAAAATCTTGAAAATCAAAAGTAGTATTTGGAAGACAACATCGCAGCACAGAGGGAAGAAGAAGAAATGAGAGAAGATATTGATAGATCATCTTAAGGAAAGAATTAACAATCTAAACTAGCTTGAGGCAGAGTTTGGTCAAGAAGAGAAAGGACTTGAAGAAGAAATAATCACATTAAAAATCCATCTTAAAGAAGTGAAGAGAACAAAAGAAGTCATGAAGTCTCAGATAATGAAGAAAGAAGAAGAGGTTTAGAAGCTTGAAGAAAGAAGAAGAGGTTGAGAAGCTTGAATAAGAAGTCGTCACATTGAGAAGTAAAATCGTCACGCTCAGCAAGAATATTGAAGAGACAAAAACATTTTCATCAATTGTAGAGAATGAAGAGAAACACTCTAGGTTGATAGAAACGAAGAATGAAGAAAAAAGAAAGAGTTATGCAGAAGTACTCAAAGGAAGGAATCATGGTCAACCAGAATCTAAGAAAACTAATAAAGATACATATTCAAGAACACCATTCATGTCCAAGCCACAAAGAAGCTTCAATCATGATCATGATCATGATCAGTCAAGGAAGGAATTCATAAGAACTACACCATAAATAAGATCATTCATTCCCAGGTATGTAAATTTCTTTTATGGTCATTGTTTTATTGTACTAACTTTGGACATAAGGTTGTAGATTGCGGGGATTATAAAATAAATGTTCAAGAAAAAAATTCTTATGTGGCCCCATGTAACATTGAATGTTACAAATGTCATAACTATGGACACATAGCTCATGAATGTAGAAGTGTGATCGATACTTCCATGTAAGAGAACACCGATATCAGATATACGAAAGTATGGATAAGAAGAACAGATGAACAAAGACCAGGTCCCAGAGATTGCAAGATTGGCAATAAAATGAGATGAAGACAAATATACAAAGAAAAAGGAAGATGTCAGATACATAAAGGTTTAGAAAAGAAATGAAAGAAAAAAAGGACAGGTAAACAAGGAACATGTTTAAGAGATTGTAATTTTAGGTATTGTAGTGAAAGATGAATCCACAGACAAAAATAAAGAAGTAGAGTTCAGAGAGATGATGAATCTATCGATGAAGATGATGATGAATCTACATTAGAGCAGGAATTGTTCTGAGCCATCCATCTTAGAGACACCCAGTTAATATGAATATTGGATAGGGGGAGTCTATGTGGTAGTTGAGACATACTAGAGAACCATCCTTCAAGCAACTTGCAGAGTTTGAGTAGACTGATTCAGAGAAGTCAGTTAGCATAAGTACAATATGATATATTGATCAGTTGCAGTAGTGAATACTTCATGATAGTACAGTGACAGAAGGGTCAACATTATGGACAATTTTGTAGAAGAGTCTTAGAAAGTATTGACAAAGATGGATTCATAAGAACACTTAGCAAGTTTGGATAGATATATGACAATGGACAAGAGCATGGATTCATAGATTAATTCAGAGAGTGGTTCAGAGACAAAGGAACATGATCATAATGGATGATAATTAACCATGAATATTTGAATGTTTATTCTTGAATAATTTTCATATATTTCAGTTTATTACACAAGGAAGTGCCAATGGAAAATAAATCCAAAAGGAATTAGGTACATGAAGAGTTATATTTTTCTACGCAACATCTTGCAAAGAAGTCAAGAGAGATAAACAAAACCAAAAATATAGGTAGAAATATCATTTAGAGAAGTTGTCAGATAGAGAGTTAAGAATATAGGTATGATTCCATAGGAAGAGATTCATCAGATGTAGGATAGAGAATTAGATGCTTCGAGAGAGAGCACAGAGGCATGTTTCCAAAGGGAGCGATTGTCACAAGGGAAGCATGAGAGATATGAATTCACTGTTGCATCATAGTGATACCCTTTATCAAAGGGGGAGATATTATTCATATGAAGGGAGAGAGACTAATCAAAGGCTTAGAAACATAGAGAAAGATCAAAGGAATTTAGAAAGGGGGAGAAACCCCAAGGAAACCTCAATCGGGGGGAGTAGCCCCAAAGGGAGATACCCTTTTTCATTGATGTCAAAGGGGGAGAGATGGAAACATTTATGAGGAGTATGATCATGAATGTTATCATGACTAAGCATTGCCATCAATGTTGATGTTGCCATCAATGCCAAAGGGGGGTATTGTCAGACAATTGGCTTAGGTTGATGGACATATGGTCTGGACTGTTGGTTGTAATTGATGTCAACCCTTGGAGAGTGATATTGTATATTTATGTCAACACTTAGTGATTGATGTCAACCCTTGGAGAAGTCTGTTAGAGAATTATGGTAGCACAAAGGCATGGGTAAGGGACCCGAGTCTGTTTTAGGTATAAAGGCATGAATATCAGTGAATTTATAGGTAAGACTATTCTATATGGATATTTCATGTCATGTCATTTTCGGTGATATGTGGAACGTCACATAACTCCTCACGGATAGAGATTTATGGCCATATGAAGTTGGAGAACTGTTGGGCTCAAAAGATGTCCTAAAAAAAAACTTAGTTTAACATTAATTTATCAACCTGATGATTCATATTTTATTTCAAGAATATCAGCAAAGTCTATGCAGATAGCTCGTAGAGGCTAAAATCGCATAGTTAAAGAAAATCTAAGTTTATCAACAATCAAGTTCCTCACACATTCATTAAACTTTTGAAACTAAGATCTTACTGAACAAGATTGAAATCTGATCTATAGCATGCTATGAATTAAAAGCATGAATTGAATTGATGAATTGATCTAATTAAGAAACAAGAATTGAATCTATGAAAATCTTATTAAATTGATCTATCGATGACTATCTAATCTGCTGGAAAGAAATAATTGAGTACTGTAAATTGAGAAAAGAACAGTAAATGGAAGGAACAACAAATGTTAATTGAGCGGAAAGGAACAACAAATACTAAACTAAGCGAAAGGAATGGTAAATGATAATTTAAGTGAAAGGGAACAACGCGTATGAAAATGAGAGGAACTGTCAAGCAGTAAACCACAATAATGAAATCTAGAATAACAATCAATAAAATTCAAAATGAAGCATCTATCTTTTGCAAGAAAATAGCATGAAAGCGTTAACACACTTATGCATTTATCTTAATTATTGCAAAGGAGATTTAAATCACAAAACATAAATCAAACTGATACAATTACAGATTGAGACAACAACTCCTTCAGACTGGGCCCTCGGTCTTCAGAAGCACTGCTGCTAGAAACTAAGTATGTGAAAATGATGAAAACGTTCAAAGCCTTTATTAATTCCATAACTGATACCACATTTACAAAAATTGTTTGCGCAGAGAAATTCTAAGTTCTGAATGCTTGGATAAAATTCTTAGATGATCCTTTCCAGGATCCATTACCATTTATATATTAAAAAATATGGGTAAATTAATCTATCCTAAGGATTGAGAGATCCTCAGGATTGCTATTACTATTTATGAAGTTTACAAAATAGAGAACTAATCTTTCTTGAAACTTCTTTTTGCCCAATATCTTTAACCTCCAATAGCTTACGTATCTTCGAAATCTCTTCATCTATCGTGGGTTTACCAATAATTACCCATTCCTGTAACAAAAGCAAACAATTCCAACCATATTTTAGAATTTATAAAATACAAGTCAATAATATTTCTGGAAGACATTTTAATCATTTTCTATCCTATTTTATTCCTATGTAACAGAAAAGTCAATCAAGATTATATCATAAATCATGGGAATGAGGGGAATATTTGTACCTTTTTCATAACCCAACATACCCCCCATATTACCTTCTTGCATGTCCTCATGCAAGCTAATTTCTTACATGTAAAGCAATTATGTTGTAAAGAGGAAAAGTTGGTTCACCAGGTGCCCTGAACCCATTCTTACATCTGAGTTCTCCAAAAGTAGTGTCTTCCCTCTTTCTATTAATTTGATAATATCTCTGGTAATCCTCTGGAGGAAACTAGATAATAGGGGGATTATATCTACACCCAATCCAGGCAGGTCCTTCTTCCCAGATCATTCTGGCATATATTTCTATTCTGAAGGTGGCTGCAAATAAATTCTTGAAACCAAAGGGTTCCCTAATCTTTACTTCATTTGGGGAGGCATCCCATATTAACTTGGAGCCGGCAAGAGCTTATTCTTTGAGTTCCCTAAAATATGTCATGATTGATCATATAACCTGTTGGTGAATAGGACCTAAAGATCCTCTTACCCCTTCCCTTTTCATGAATGTCCTATGTCGCATGATGGCTGGAAAATATTTTGGTGGTTCCCCTATGATCCAGAGATCTAACCCAGTTACTCTCTTCATGAAATTTTTGTGGGATTTAGCCCACCTGATTTGATTTTTGGTGAAAGATATGAATGCTTGAAGTTGTATGTCTCCAATAAAAGGACCAAGATCATCTTTACTGTTGTCTTCCAAAATGAAGTTATGGAAGTATAGCTCACACAAAAAATATTGTACCTTCTCTTCTTGCTCTCAAAAACATGACACAAACTCAGAGATAGTGGTGAATTTACTTGGTTTACCTACTCGAATAGATTTCACCCTCAGCAACAGGAGTGTTCTAATAAAAACAAAGCATAATTGGTAGCACGAACTCTACAATCTATTGCATCAATGTAGACATCACAAATCTCTTTGATTTTCTCCAAAGCTTTTTCTAATTGACCTTGTATTTTCTTTGTCCTCCCTTGAGCCTTAGTCAGCTCAGCATAAGTCTCATTTTCCGTTACTGACATGGCTTTATATTTCTTAACAACTCTTTGATATTATGCCATGGTCACCATTTCATCTCTGGTTTGAGTCAGGACTTGTTGGGCTTGTACCATCTCTTCTTCTAGTCTATCAATGATGGCACTATGTTCATGAGACTGAGATGCTTCTTCAGTCTAAAAGTATGCTTCTTTTATTGCTTGGACTTATGTCTAAGTTTCTACATCTGTGGTCTCTAGAGGAGTGGGAATCACTTCCTCGGGTTGAGCAGTTGCTCCTTCTGTAATTTCTAGTTGAGCCTCTATTTCATATGCTTCCAAAGGAATCTCCTCTTCATTTTGAACAACTTCCCTTTCTGTTGCTGCAATCTCAGTCTGCAGTTCAATTTCTGTTGTCCCTTCAAGGGTATGTAGCTCTGACTATGTTCCTACAGAACTTGTTTGGATTTCCCTCCTAGGAAGAGGGTTCCTTACCTGTGCTCTATGTCTTTTGGTTTTTTTTCTTTCATGGACCTTGTTGGCTTTCTCTGATAATTTCCTTAAGTTTGCCAACTTTCTACTTTAACACTTTAATCCTTTTAACCCTTCTATTCAACAACTTGTTCTCCTGTTTTAACCTTCTGATTATGTTGTGGATTTTGCCTAATTTATGTTTTTGTGAATTGTTAGGGTTTTCCTTACCCTGGTCAGTCAATAGTTGTTCCTATGTTTCTTCTGCTTGCACTGCTAGGCTATTTACCTCAGTATGAGGTTCTGCTTGTGTTGTATCCTCTGGAAATGGCATCTCAATGTCAGGGAAGTCTTTAGAAGGGCTTGAAGAGGAGGTTGGCACTTGGTATTCTTCTGGCCTATTTGTGTCTTTGTTAATTGAGGTCCCTAAACTCCATAGAACCTGAGCTATCTCTACCTCATAGCTTTTCAAAAATTGTTCTGTGAGGTGTCCCAATATTGGCTGGGTATCTTCCTGATTGTTTCCTTGTGGGGTTTGTTCTGTCTATTCAATTCCCTGAATATCTTCCTCTAAGGGTTTTCCTGTCTGCATTATCTCCTGCGTTTTGTCAGGTTGTTCTGTCATTTCCTGGATTTCTTCAGGTTGTTCTGTCATTTCTTGGATTTCTTTAGGTTGTTCTGTCATTCAGGTTGTCTTTTCCATATGCTTCTTCTTTTCCTCTCAATGGGGGCTTTAGAAACAACAATTTCTCTTTTTCTCCTTCTCATTGATGCCCCTGCTTGTGAGGTCTGAGTCTTTACCAATTGGACGGGGTCTACCTTGAATTCAAGTTGAGGAGGTGGAACTTCCATTTGGGAAGTGGCTTCCCCTTCCTGTGCTACTTCAATTCCCTGGGTTGGGTCGTCATGATGTAATTCAGGTTGCTCTAATTGTAGGGGCCTATTGGCCTCAATAAGATCACCCCAGGTTATTTGAGTTTGACTCAGGGCCCTATTTACTATCAGTTTTAGCAATCCATGGTGGATAATGATAGTAATGGGATATTTTTCCTTCAGTGCTCTTATAGCAACCTCATGTAACATAGCATTTAGAAAAAATGGTAAATTCATTACTAACCGTTGTTTGAGAGTTGGTAGTAGTTTGAGGTGGCATGGATAGATCACATCATACCTTCCGTCATAGGTGATATACCTCTGTATTACACCTGCCATTTATTTCTAGGGTTCGCTGAGAGTGTTGGGATTAAGTCCTTTTCCCTTTTTATCCAATTCCTCTTCAGGGTCTACGAAAGATTCTACAGCTTCTTTGAGTGTTGTATATCTTCTAGTCCATTGTATGCCTATGTTAGGAAGGCTTGTAACTTCTACTACGATTTCCTGAGTGACTGGAATTCGTATATCTAAAACCATGGAGGTTTCTCCCTGCAAGTTCTGGAATAATCCGATCATGATGTCTGTATCATATCCTTACAACCGGTTGAAGTACTATGTCCACCCTAGATGGTTTAGGATTTCTCTTGCCTACTCAGTTACCTGTAGTAATGTTGGTTCCTGGTGCACACTTCAGCCTCCCATATTTCTGTAAGCAGGTGGGGATGACTAAGGTTCCTTGTTGCAGCTTAACTCAACCAATTTTTGAAACAACAGAAATAGCAAATATAGAACAACATTGTGTATGTATAAAAATGTGAATTTGTCGTATTTACTGCACTAATTGAAATCTATCGGTAAATGCATCGAGCATCTACCCCCCATAAATGAAAAGTTAGACCTCGACCATCAAATGTACGAGTGTAATAATGGTGAGGAGTTCCTGCGAGGTGTGATTACTATGTCGTCGCCACCGCTGGAAAACACAATCATTAATAACTTTTCAAAAAGCACTTTAACAGTACTAATGATAATCATCACTTTGTGTGGGAAATTTGAATTGTCATACCTATGTTAGAAACCCTTTGAGGAAAAAAAGATTCCGAATGATTTTAAATTTGTTCACATGTTTAAAATTTTCCACATACCATAACATTGTTACTTTACCTTTTTATTGCATATATCCAGAATGATAGCCTCATTTTTTTAGAAAAGGAAATCTAAGAACACACTAAAACTTGGTGTATTTAAGGTAAACTTCGATACCATAGGTAGAGCCATTGCTGCCAGTAGGCGTCCATAGCCTCGAAAGGGTTTCCTTTTAACCCATAGATGAGCCTGTATCCTTAATAAATAGTTTGAATTGTCTTTTCCCAAGAAGACCATTATCCTAGTTTGGTATCCAGATGATGATAATGCCACTCACTAGATTGTGACCTAAGTGAACAAGTCGGCTCGTGGTGAGACCTCTTTTCCTTTGAAAAAAAAATTCCAAAGGCCATTGCCCTGGTGTGGTAGCCATAGTGGGAATGTCACTTATGTTATTATCTGATGATCGTGGTAGGTTGGCTCTTGATGAGACCCCCTATTCTTTATGGAATAATTTTATTACTTTGTTAAAAACTTTATTTTGATTTTAAGTTTTTTTTTTTTTTTTTAAGCTCTATGAAGGGAGGCTCATCTACTCCTTAATAGTGAGGGATGGTGTAAGAAGTGTAAGAGTTCCAAATAAGAATGTATTTTGAGATTCCTTATTATGATATGAAAGCAATTAACATTCAAATATATGTAGATATATAGGGGAAAGAAACGAATTATGGTGGTTAATGAATTGTGAACAATTTTTAAGATGATTCAGAGAATTTAATCCAAAAATAGTTTACTAAGGTATGTTAAATGATCCACACCAAATGAAAAATTAGAACTAGTGCTAATGAAAAAGGAATCAGTGAAGTTCATACCCAAAGGAGAGACAGACATAACAATGGCATGTTTTTGAGAAAGGAACAACAATAAGAAAAAATCGTGAAACGAACAGCAGTTGTTCCTTTCGAATGGACAACACTATTGAAAAAGGAACAATAGGCATTATAATGGGAACAACAATGTGATAGAAGGAACAACAATATTTATTTTGGATGGACTATATTACTTACAAAGGGAACAACATTCATTATTTTCAAAGGAATGACAATCGTTTCGTTTTAAATGAACAACAACGATGATGTTCAAATTTTTACCCATCTAATTAAGTGATTAAAAACTCCCACAAACATTTTTGTTTTAGTGAATCTATAATTGATTAGTCATCAACTAAATTCATTCAATTTCTATGGGTAATTTTATGCAATAATTGAAGTATTGGATGGTCTATAAGCATGTTCATTTTCTTGTAAAAGCAGGGTTTATATTTGTTGGGTTTTTGCAAAGTGAGACAGGAGAAAAGAATAGAAAAGAGTGTTTAATTATATTCATTATAGTCATCTTTTCTGGTTCATATTCTTCAAGTGACTTTCCTAAAAAAGAAAAAAAAAAACTAAAAACTCAATCAAATCTGTAAATAAGTTATATACAATATATGCAGTGCTAAAAAAATCATCATTTATGGAGTTACGGTTGTTGGGTTACCTTCCCATCTAGCTAAGATCTGAACAGTAGGGTCCTTACTTACTTATTGGTAGAAGGATTCTTTTGAAGGAAGATGATGGTAGAGTTGTAGCTGGTGTCCATTTACCAGAAAGGGAGAACCAGACCCGTCGATGGTAATTAAAGTGATAGTGCCATTATCATGAACTTCATTAATTTCATATGGTCCAAGCCACCTTGTCTATAATTTTCCAGGAAAATCCTAAAATATGAAATCATAGAGAAGTGCCCAATCACTTTCCTGGAAGGATTTCTTCTTGATATGTTTATTGTGTCAGTTCACTCTCTATTGATGAATAACACTCCAAGGTGGATAGGCATGCTTCATCCAACTCATTGAGCTATTGTAGGTGTTGCTTATGTGCCTCTGTAAGATCCAGTCCAATCTCCTGGGCCATCCTCAGAGTCTTGATCTCAAACTTGATTGGAAATATAGGTTCTTTACCATAGAATAAATGATAAGGAGAGTAGCCAGTGGTGTTATGTTGTGTTGTACGATAATCCCATAAGGCATTTGGAAGCTCAGTTGCCCAATTCTGTCGGTTTTTTGAGACAGTTTTCGTCAAAATTTCCTCCAAGACTTTATTGGTGCTTTCTACTTGTCTGTTTGCCTATGGGTGGTATGGAGAAGTAACTATGTGCTTAATATGATAATTTTTCAGGGTGGTCATGATTCTATGAGCTGTAAATTGTGACCCCCCGTCAGTGATTACTTTCCTGGGTAGTCCATAGCGTACAAATAATTTGAAAATAAATTTAATGACTACTTCCTCTGTTGTGTTTGGTAAGGCTTCTGCCTCTACCCATTTGATCATGTAGTCTATTGCAACTAGAATATAGGCCTTCTAATTTGACTTCGGGTTGAAGGGGCCAACAAAGTCTAGTTCCCATCTCTCGAATGGTTCTGTGACGACTTGTGCTTTCAGGGGCATTTCATCAGCTTGACCTGGTTGACCCATCCATTGACAACTGTCGCAAGTCTGGACATATTTATTCACATCTCTAAATATTGAGGGCCAATAATAGCCCATCTGTAAAATCTTATGTCCAGTCATGTGATCTACAAAATGCCTGCCACAGGGTTCGTCATGTCCTGCCTTCAGTATGTTGTATATTTTGTCATCTCGTACACATCTGCGGATATAGAGATCAACCCCCTGTGTGGAAAAGATATCCACCAATCCAAGTGAATCATGCATTGCACTGGACGATCAATTTTCTTTCCCTTGATGATAGGTGTGCTAGTAGTTTCATGGCTACCAGATAATTTTCCACATCAGCGTACCAAGGTGGATTAGTAGTGACAACGAATAGATGTTCGTCTGGAAATTGGTCTTCAACTGTCAAGGAATCATCTGTTTTGGGTATGCGAGACAAGAAGTCTGCAACAAGATTCTCTCTTCTAGGTCAATCTTTGATGGTGATGTCGAATTCCTGCAATAGTAATAACCACCGAGTAACACGTCCATTAGTAATAGTTTTATTAGCTAAATATTTAATAGCAAAATGATCAGTATACAGAATAACTCGATAGCCTATTATATAATGACGAAATTTATTGATGGCATGTATAACAGCTAAAAATTATTTTTCTGTTACTGTATAATTTGATTCAGTGGGAATGAGATTCTTGCTGATAAAATAAATAGCATAGGGTTTCTTGTCTTCTTCCTATCTGAGGACAACTCCTATGGTAATATTCGATGCATCTGTGGAGATGTGAAATGGTATTTTCCAGTTCGGTCCTCTCATCACTAGTGCTATCAAAATCATCCTTTTGAGTCCTGCGAATGCCACATCACACTTGTCAGTCCACTAAAATTCAGCATTACCAGTCAAAGCATGTAAAGGTGCAGCAGTTCTTGCAAAATTTTCCATAAATCTGCGATAGTATCTTGAAGTGCCAAGGAAACTACGTACCTCAGTTTATGTACATGGTGTAGGTAGATTAAGGATTACCTCTATTTTTTTTGGGTCTACCCTAATTCCATCTACAAAAATATAATGCCCTAGCACCACACCTTCAGTCATCATCATATGACATTTTTCATGACTTAAACATAACCTGGTAGCAATGCATTGTTCTAGTACCTTCTCTAGATAGTCTAGAGCTTGATCAAAGTTTTCACCATAAGGAATGAAATCATCCATGTAAACTTCAATACCTTCGCTAATCAGATCAGAAAATATGCTTAGAATGGTTGTTAAGCCCTAAATAGTGGCTCATTACCCCTTAATTGGGGAATATTACATTAGTAATGTTATTTTATTTATGTCGGCTTTAGTCCATTACTTGTAATTATACATCCTAGTCTCCTATATATACCAAGGAGACATTTTCATTTGGTATCATATTGTAATTGAACATTTAGGTAGGCATAAGGAGGTTTCCCCCTTGAAGAGGCTTATTATCTAAATTTCTTTCTTTTTCAAGGCGTTGAGTACTTATTATGAGGTTTTTCTATGCTATATTGATATTCGCAGCTGCATCTGAGACACCTTGGAATTTTCACTATAACTTGTTTTGTAAAATGATTCAGAATGAACGGCTTGGAGGATATTTAGTAGACGTATCAAGGTATGTTGGCTCATGGCATACGTGTCTAGATTATAAAGAGCTCAACAAGATCACTATTAAAGATAAGTTTCATATTCTCGTCATTGATGAATTGTTAGATGAACTAAATGGAGCAATTTATTTCACAAAGTTGGATCTTCGTTCAGGGTATCATCGGATTAGAATGAAGGAAGAAGATATCCCAAAAACAACATCCTGAACTCATGAAGGCCATTATGAATTTTTGGTCATGCCTTTTAGCCTTACAAATGCACCTTCCACATTCCAAGGGTTGATGAATTCCATTTTCAATCCCTTCCTTCGAAAATTTGTGTTAGTATTTTTTGATGATATACTAATCTAGAGCAAGTCTTGGGAGGATCATGTGCAACATGTTGACAAGGTGCTACAACTACTAAAGGAGAAACAACTATATGCCAAACCATCCAAATGTTTATTTGGAGTGAAGGAGGTAGAGT
>JZKD02S0910217.1:106718-117495 GCA_000966675.3 Picea glauca
CAATTAAGGGGTAATGAGCCAATATTAGGGCTTAACATAATCCCCCCCCACCTCTCAGTAATCCAACAGGAATATGATGCAAGTGCAAAGGAGAAGACACTCTCTATGGATTCACTTAATACTTGTGTCATGTTAGGCTGCTACATAACATTAACCCTTGTTTTCATGCTCTCTAATTTCGCACTCCCAGTTGTTTTTCTCTACTATGGAAAAAAATACAATAACATAGAATGGAACCTCTTCTCCTCCTAGTGGTCTCGTATTTAACATAGCTTGATATCCATCTAGGGTTATGTTTTTTACTTCCTCAACCCTCAATTGTGATAGGTTTTGAACCTTCTATAATCTTCTTGAAAGTTCTCACATGGATAACCCCATATGCATGAGTAATGGGGGCTGACATGGCATCCTATCATGCCATGGTGGTCAACATGATAGGTCAACTTGCAGGAGGCATAATGTTTGCATGCGAGCTCTGATTGACGCATGATATGCACCTTTGGAAAGGTATTGGAGTGTAGAACATTGTTGAGGGTGTGTGTGTAAGTTTTAGACACTAGAACCCCAAAAACATCCATTTAATTCCTCAAAATGGCTCCAGAAGGTTCTGGACCCCAATTTTCCATATTGGGACCTACCACTAAAATGACCCTGCAAGTTGATTCCTCCAATTTTTTCTATTTCGAAAGCATCCAGATATATTATAAATAATATAATGATCCAATTCATATCATACCTCCCCATTTAGGGAGGATTTTGGTCTCCAAAATATTTACTGATTGAGGTGAGGAAATTTTCCCTCTACCTTCTCCCTAGAGTACTACTTTGTTTTTCCTAGAAGTTGTCTTGTCAACCCAATCTACCAAAGGTCATGTTACCTCTTCCTTATAGTTATGGACCACTTCTACAAAAATATGTACTTTGCTAACTTTGCCTAGTCATATGGTGTTAATTCCTCTATGGAAGGTAGGACCTACTTCTCCTCTTGATCCAACATGGAAGGCTCATAGAGTTTGAGATTCTTCACATTCACTACTAAGTAAATGTACATGTATGGGGGTAGGATGAGACTATAGGAATTATATCCCACCTTTTCCAACACCTCAAAAGGACTATATCGTAGAGCCTTGATATTATTACCCAGACCCTATATCCTTTCCTTATTCAGTTGTAACCATACTTTGTCTCCCACTCTAAATTTTCTCACAGATTTGTGTTGGTCATGTCTATCCTTATACTTTTCCTATGACTTATTTGATGTCTCTTGTAATTTCAAATGGATCTGCTTCATATTCTTAACAATTATTTTTACTTTTAATGCATATCCTATGAGGTCCTCCCTCACTCCTCCTTGTTGTCCATATACAACATCTAAGGGTGAAGGTGGAAAATACCCAAAGCAATTTTAAAAAGGTTACTTACCAATAGAAATGTGGACTGCTCTATTATAAGAGTGTTGTATATAGATCATATTTTCATCATAGGTCTTCGGATGCTTCTAGTTGCAACCCCTCAAAATCTACACCGAAGTCACATTGACTACTTATGTCTACCCATTTTTCTGTGGATGGAATTTTGTAGACCTCTTCAACTTAGTTTCCATCTTCTCCCACAATTTATTCCAAAATGAACTAAGAAATATGGTATCCCTATCATAGATTATGCTCCTTGGTATCCCAAAGTGCACCCAAACCCGTTCAAAGAATAAGTTTATTTCTTCCCATCCCTTTATGATCTTTTTACAAGTCATGAAAATGAACATTTTGTCGAACCTGTCAACTACCACAAATAAATAGTCATGTCCCTTTCGCATGTTTGGTAAACCTCCCACAAAATACATGGAAATGATTTCCCAAGGTCGAGTGGGTACAAGTAAGGGATGGTATAGACCTTGCTTTCTATTATTGGGCTCATTGGTAAAAAAAATTATACATCTTCTAATATACCATGCTACATCTTCTCACATTTTGGGCCAATACACATACCTCTGTAAATTGGCAATTGTCTTCCCAACACCAAAATGTCCTACAACCTTGGAGGTGTGAGCCTCTCTGATAAGTTGTATTTTTTCACCTTTAGGGACATAGAGCTTGTCAAGTTTATATAGTAAACCATTCTGGAAATGATAGTCATCCTTGTTGTCACCTTCTTCTATATGATTTTTTCCATGTAGTTATTCAAACACCTCCTTGAAGTCCTCATATTTTGTGTATGCCTCTTTTTATGCATCATGGGTAAAAGGCTCCATGTGCATCAAAGTTACCAAAGCTATAATATTATATGTGGGTGGTCATGAAATCATGTATGCCAACTTTTTTGTGTTTCACTTCTTATACTTTATGACTAGATGAAATTGTTGTAAAAACCCTATCCACTTGTAATGCCTGGTTGTTTGTAGCTTACTCTATGCCTGCAAATATTGTAGTGGTTTGTGATCTGTTTGGATGATGGTCTCCTTTCCCATTAGATAGTGCTTCCACTTCTTGACAACCTGAACCATGACATAGAGTTCATTGTCATAGGTAGGGTAGTTGAGAACTTCCCAATGAAATATTTCAGAATGATAATATACCTACCTTCCTCCTTGCATAAAAATTGCTCCCATGGCATACCCACTTGCATTTGTCTCCACTTCAAAGGGATTCTGCAAGTTTGGTAGTGTGAGCACTGGTGCTTGACTGATCTTTATTTTCAACTCATCAAAGGCCTTCTGATGATTCTTCCCCCATTGGAAACTCTTACCACTGGAAATTATTGCATGGAGTAGTGCAACTACTACTAAAAATTAATCTATGAAATTCCACAAGTATTGTGTTTCCCCAACAAAACTCTTAACTTCAATAAAATTTTCACAAGTTGGCCATTTGATGATGGCCTCAATATTTGCAAGATCTATCTTGAGATCTCCTCCACTGATCACATGCCCCAAATACACCAAAGACTATTGAGAAAAATCACATTTCTTGAGATTGGCCAGCAACTGGTGTTTTTTTAGAGTCTCCTAAGATGTGATATGTGATCCTCCCATGTAGCACTATAAACCAGTATATCATCCAAATAGACAATAACAAATGAATATAGATAAGGGAGTAAAACATCATTCATTTGTCTTATAAATGTAGTTGGTGCATTGCATACAGAAAATGGCATAACCAACCACTCATATAGACCTTGCCTTGTCTTGAAGGAAGTCTTCCAGGTATCTTCTTCTTTGAATTTTACCTAGTGATATCCTGATTTCAAATCCAACTTAGTGAAGTACTTGGCATGTTGCAACTGGTCCAACAGATCATCGAGCCTTGGCAGAGGGTATCGATTCTTCATTGAAATTGTCATTCAGTTCAATTAAGTGAACTCTACTACATTAAATCATCAACCCAGGATTTTAAACTGAGGAAATGCGTGCAAAATATATGCAGGCCTTAGTATCAAATTTATCCCTACATATGAAAAAGGAAAAATTTTCATTGTTTAGCTGCATAAACAGAGCCACTAGTTTCGTTGCAGAAAACAAAGTAATTGTTCACTATTTAGCTGTAAAAACAACTTTTTGCTCAGCTACAAAAAGAGAAGAATATTTGATGAAGATTTTTCTAGATAAGAACTATGTGTGAGTTTTTCAAATGTCCAACGTTTCGAGTGGACACTTCACCCATCATTAGGGACATAAAAAGATCGTATGGTAGAAAAGAGTGTTGAGTTTCATATTTATAAGAAAATAGAGTAAGAGACCATTGAAGGAAAGAGAATAAATGACAATTAATTTATGATAAGTAGTCGTTGCGATTAGAGGAAGAGATCAATTATTTAAAGGTTAATGAAAAAGGAGGGGGTAAAATTCGTTGATTAGATTAGGTGAAGACTAAAATTAAGGAGAAAAATAATTATTCGTTAAAGTAATACGATGAAAAGGGAGGAATGTGAGAATAATATTATAACACTATAATAATAATATCATTAAATATTTTGAATATATCATTAAAAATTGAGTAAAATAATTACATGTTAAAGTAAAAAAGGGGGGAAATAAATGTGAGAATCAAAGGAAAATTGAATATAAAAAGGGGGGTTTGAAGAAATTAAAAATATTTAAATTATATTCCATTTTTCTTCCCTATGTTGATTCTCTCATTTATTCCCCCTTTTTTTAACTTTAACATATAATTATTTTACTCTTTAATTTTTAATGATATTATTATTATACTTTTATGGTATTATTCGCACATTCCCCCCCTTCATCATATTATTTTAATGGCTAATTCTTTTTCTCCTTAATTTTAGTCTTCACCTAATATTACCAACGAATTTTACCTTCCCTTTTTTCATTAACCTTTAAATAATTTATCTTTGCCTCTAATCTTAACAACTACTTCTCATAAATTAATATCGTTTATTCTCTTTCCATCAAAGATCACTTACTCTCTTGTCGTATAAATATGAAACTCAACACTCTTTTCTACCATACAATATTTTATGTCCTTGATGATGGGAGGAGTGTCCAATCGAAACATTTGACATTTCGAAACCTCACACACAATTCTTATCAAGAAAAATATTCAGCATTATGACTAACTGTGGAAACTTACATATTCAAAAACAAAGTATTTTCTAATGATGAAAAAACAGATAAATACACAAGGATAATTCTAGACACTTGGGATCATTAATATACTAGATTTTTAATGGCATTATTTCAATCATCTAAATGGATGAGAGTTCCTACAGCTGAGATAACAATCAATTATTCAATTAAAATATGATGTGATAGTTTCCTTGTGTAAACGAAAATGAATGAATTTTCATAAATAGAAATGAAAAGAAATGTAAATCATGAAAACAAACAATACTAGCAATGAAATAAATGAGCAGCGTACTCCTCCTCATGGGCCCCTCATGGCTCATGGAATGCTACTTATGAAAGATCATATGACCTAAACTCTTATAAACTTAAAACATATAACTCTCGAAAATGCACAGTAACCAGAACTGGTATATTAATTCAAACAACAATATGATTACATAGAAATTTGATGTCAAGAGATGATATCCTCTCATGAATTTTTGATAACCAATATTTATACATTATACACAAGATTGCATAGATCCAAATCTCATGAATCTCAAACCGGCCATAACTAAAATTATGGGAAAACTTGTTTTAGAGAATCAAGCATATCTCCCAGAGCCTTCACATTTTGAGGAAACCACTGTCGAATGAGCTAATTGGTATTTTTCTACACAAAACCCATGTCCTGGATTTCCACGATATGCCTTATCAACTCAGAAACTGCACCATAAAATCATTGCTTGGAAATTATCATGAGTTTACGAAAATCTTTGACCAAGAGTTGGAGCTTCATATTGTCCACCTGAGCATGATCTAATGCACACATAAGCATCTCGAATATTCTATCTGCAAATTCCATGTGGCTTATTCTCATTTGGAAAAGTGGAAGTATGAAAATGGATGATGATAGTAGCAGGAGGTAAATTGTTGTGGCTTGGAATTCTTCAAGCTTGGAAAGAACTGGACAAGAATTATTTTTCATCAAATATCAATCCAAATCCTTTCCAACTCATTAGAAACAAAATAAATTGTAGAAATAAACAACACTTTACTTCTGTAAGCTTGTTAGGCACATTAGCTACATAAATATGGGTAAATAGGGTGTAGGAGTAGGGAAGATTGGTTAAAAAGGATGTCAACTAGTGATGCAAAGTATTCCAAAATAACAAGCCAACATCTCCCCCACACTTGTTGGTTTCCATGTCCTCATGCAAAGAAATCTTCTGATAATGCCTCAAAACTTGGACAAAATTGATGATTATATGCAATGCTCAACATTAACTAGAATATTCAATCCTCCTCTTGCTTCGTCTCTCCCCTCCTTGATTCTCCTCTTCAAAATTATGTTATAAACAATGTGTTCCTTTTCTTCCTTACACCATTTCTTGGCCAACTTGTGTAATTTCTCATTCTCATGATGAAGCTTAAAACTATGTGCCTTTAATCGATCATTTTCTATGTTAACATGTCTATCCAAAACAACATAGTTTTTGAAGTTCTTTATTTAATCCCTTAATTTTCCTATTATTTTTATTTAGTTTAGTAAACATGGAATGAATAGTAGAACTTGAAAATACTACTTGTTGCATGGATGTATCTTATTGTTATCCTATGGCTTACCTTTACCAATCACTAAGTCTAAATTGTCACCTATGTTTGTATTATTCATTTAGGATATTAGTAATATATCCTCAAGTGATGACTAATGAGTTAGTTAAGATTGCCTAGCCTAGTCATCATGCATGATTTTAGGATCTAGAGAAAATCTCTCTATGAGGTGGCATCACCCATTGTACTATAAATATGTAACATTGGAGTGAATAATTGTTAAGTGTTGGCTAGTGAGCCTTTTCGGCCATGTTGTTGTTCTTGTCTATATTTTATCAATTGATATCAGAGCCATGGTAAAGAAAAGGTGATAGTATCATAGCATGATTGATCCTCAATGGTAGTTGTTCATTGGCGCTATCAAAATGTGAAATTATTATTCTCTTTCTCTTTCCCATCCTAGAGCGATGGTGTCAAAAGCATTTGTAGGTTTCTTTTTAAATTGTGGTGCTGCAAAATCTAGAGAGGACGTGAGACGATCTTCATGAAATAAAGGGGGCTATCCATGAGAAAATTTTCACACCATATGAGGAGTTTGATCTATGCGTCTGCATGAGGAGACCTGCACAAGCCCAGATCCGAGCAGAGCGCTCAGGAACAAATCAAAATCCATTGCAGTTATTCACGCAGTCCACGCGTCCAATTGGTCCACACGCGATCTATTCATAATGAAGCATTACCTATAGCGATCTAGAATGCAGAGATAGAGAAAAACTCCATGCATCGCTGGAAGGAGGAAAGCAAGTAATGCAAACAGACGTATCCGGTATGCATGTTCCTGTGATTGTAAAATTATTTCAGATCTCTGCTACAAATCGATTTATTTGCCTTGATCCGATCTAATAATTCCATGGATCCAATTTAAGGGCCATGGGAGCACCCAAACATTGTCTAAAATCAATGCCGAGAATTTGTAGTTTGTGCTTATCAAGACAATGATAGCACTCTGGCAAATGTTGCAAATTGAATATGGGTTGTTTTTTTATTTTTTAAATTTGACTCTGCAAGTTTGAATCTGGGTTTTGTAATGCTAGACATTTAGAATCAAAAAGCAGTTTTGTGGTTAGGCCTGTAGCTATACAAAATCCACAAGAAACACCCAGTGTCGACTGTCAACTTTGTAGAAATCCAAGAGGATCAATATGGGATTGATCTCATTCCTCTGTTCAATGTACACCATTTTCCCATGATTGTAGAATTTCTGTTATTTTCATCACCATCATCTACATCTTGTTAAAACAGTAATACAATTTAGATTCTCCGTGTACAAAATAGAGACTGCACAGAGGCGTAACCCCTTCCAGTATGTTTTGGACAGTTCACAATAATAACTTAAGTGATAACGTTGGCAACTTCCTTGACTGGGTCACTCCTGGGCCTATGTCTCCAGTTTTGGAAAGCAGGAGATGATTGCAGCCGTGTCCATCTATAATGTCCTCCAACTGTAGCAAGGCAATACCATAGTTTCTAAGACTTTGTAAGATCAGGCCTCCTCTGCTTCATGATTCTGAAAAAATGATATAATGTAAAAGGAACCATGAGTACGGAATTTGGCTACTCCAAGTAACCCAACTCCACTAAAATAGCTCCTATTCTCACATTGCCTGCACAAGTATTCTTTTACTTTCAACAGATGAAAACACAAAACGTGCCCTGAAGACACTGTTGGATAGTTTTTAGGTATACAAGACTTAGTAAGGGTTTCATAAAAACCTCACAAACGATGTTCAGGGATAAGAACAAGCGTCGACGGATGGTGGATAGTTCATATTTCTTGCACAAAAAGGCGAGTCCTTCCGATTTGGTCGAATAAACCGTATTTAAAGGGTATTTCCCCAGCTGAATATGGTGATCGAGTTTGGAACCTACCCTCCCAGGTTTTAAAAAGTTTGGAACCTGGAAGAGATAGATCATCAGCGGGGCAGTGATAAATCAGTTGGCGCAGTAATCGCATAAACTTGATGAATTTTTTTTTGTGTTTAACAGATCCAATGAAGCAATAGATAGTGCCCTCTCATTTCCAAGCTTTTTTTCATCGAGTTCTGTACCCTATTGGTGAGCGGGGCCAGATCCAAAGGCTCCTGAATTGATGTCGCTCATATCTCTTCTAACTGAGTTGCTCCCTGTTGCATTATGAGTATTATTAATGAAGCAACAAACCGGATCTTTTCTATGCGGTTATACCGCACCTTGCCTTCCAACGATCACCCATTGATATTCGACTCAGTAATCATATAAGCATGGTGGCGAAATGAATCTACTTGATTTCTTGGGAAATCTAACAAATCTGCAACGCATTGAAATGTGAAACTAGCCGAGATTAAAGCAACTTCCGAATATCTTCAAGAATTTAACATGAGTTAAATGTCTATATTTAAGTGGTTGCAATTCTATTTTGAGGGAGCAATTCTATTTCAAGCGAAACATCAGCGTGCTGGAGGATATCGAATCGCATCAATGATGGAAGCATTAAGGACGACTCCTTAAATACTCCAAATGTACAACTCATTAAATCCAGGAAGTTATGGCAAAGTCAAACCATAGGTAAAAGTTTTCACTCATGACGTGTGGCTAGTAGTTTGCTTTTTCAAAATTTATTTTGAAATATCACTTTTCATTACTTTATCTTCTTTGGAGGTTTAAGAAAAATGTAGATTTTTTTTGTTTTTAAGAATTAATCATGGTGAATGATTAAGTGAAGGATTACAATAGAGAAGTGCATGTGAGTAACTTTATGAGATAAAGTTACTTTTGGAGGTATAAGGAGGATCCTCAATATTTTGGAGATTCTGTATTTATATCCAAAATAAATTTGTAAAAGAGGATGGAAGTTTAAATGTTCTTATTGAGAAAGAGGGTCTTTCCTCATTAAAAAGGGGAACAAAAGTCTAATTGAAGGTTTGGCAATGAGATATGATGATAAAGGCATACAACAACTTGGACTATGGTTGATCACATTGCAAGCGATGGGAAGTCTTATGAAAGGACTATGGTAAATGTTTAAGTGTGTTTAGCTTGGTATATGTGTTTTCCAGAAGAAGGTTTGTAATTCATACACCATTGTGATCTCAAGAAAGTTTCAAAATGTATTTGAGCACGGTTATTGTAAGAGCGATACTCATAATAAAATTGAAGTCTTTTTCTTTGTGTCCTAGATCCACCCGAAATTGAATAAGGGGATCTTAGGTACACTTTGTGTTGTGTGTGATGGTAAGATTTTATGGAATCTTTATGTCATTATGTTTAGTGTTGACATAATCATACTTGCAATTCATCATTTAACACAACAAACATGAAGTTCAAGCTCAAATTCATGTCATTCAAGCATATGTGAAGAACATTCTCAAGCATTCAAGTCGTCAACTACATCAGTAATGGACAAATCAAAGTTTTCGAACTCAACACATCATGGAGCATTTGAAGTTAAATTGTAACTTGCAAACAATGTTTGTTGTAACATTACTTAATCAGGATTTATTATAACTTACAAATTGTCCTTTTGTAAGTTTACTTGTCTTTCGAAATCAAGTTGAGTTAAATTGAATTTGTCATAAGGTGCATTTTCGGCTGAGCCCAACACCCTAGAGTCATTTTGAGTCGTAATTGACAAGGATGAGTACTTAAAACTCAAATCATTGTAAACATCAAAGTTTTGGGTGCATTTTCGGTGGTAACCGACATCCTCAACTTCTTGGAAGAAAGAAAGAAGAGTTCAAGTGAGCGTGAAACAAAATCAAGTGAACGCGAAGTTCAAGTGAGCGGTTCAAGCAAGGCAAGTTCAAGTGAGCATGAATAGCAAGCGAGCGTGAAGTTCAAGTGAGCGATTCAAGTGAGAGAGTTGCAAATAAGCCTCTTCTGTCAAGTCAAATTATAATCAGGATCTACCTGCACAAGAAGACCTCATTTAGTGTTTTGAAATGGCTTGAAATCTAGAATTATTAGATTTACTGAACACTATAATAAACACCATTGAAGACAACACAGTGATATTGAACAAAACAACTCTTCAATTAGTGCTAACTTGTTTGCAAGTGACGCAAGATAAAGTTAGACTTCTTCAATGTCTATCCCAACTATTGAATGATGAGTTGACTAATCTCAAAAATCAACAGCCAATGAAGTGTTTTGAACTAGTTTTTGTTCAGCACAACCCTCTCTATGATGATGATGATGATGTTTTTGATCAATAGTCAGTGAAGGAACAACACAATGATACAACTTCAGAATCAGTTTCAGACGAAGTTGAATCTATTCATGAACCTACATTTCAGTTTTCTTTTGATTTCAGTAAAGAAAACCTTTCAATGATGCATCAACATGCAGTAAATCCACTTCCACGGATTCCAAAGAAATAGGTTCAGAATACTCTTTCCAAGCCCATCATCAGACCTTGGGAAGAAATCATCTACAATAAGAATAGAACAGGACTTGGATATGACAAGGAAATTACCTTTCATATTCCTAATTATTCCAGACCAATGAAGTTTCATAGTGTTGGATTCCTTCAAGAAGCTTCAACTTCACCTATTCAAGTTCAACATCAGAATGATAAGTGCCAACATTGTAATCGAGTTGGTCACAAGGAGAATCAGTGTTTTGATC
>JZKD02S0910217.1:128478-143977 GCA_000966675.3 Picea glauca
TTTGTTCATCAATGTACTAACTTCCTCATTCCATAGAAACGTAATGCACAGCAAGGGAAGAATTGAGGGCTCTCCCCTTCTCCCAATTATTTCTACATCGCCTGGGGATTTTCAGGCCAGTCAAGTTATCTCTAAGGTCTCACTACCTTTCCTTAATCACAGCTTCAACCAAGCTGTATCAATTAAACGTACTCATTTATTCAGTTAATCATACTCAAGGGTTTACTGACCTCTTACCAACCAAACCGGTTTCCACAACTGCTCTTTTTCTGAGCAGCCCTGGTTTAGGCCCATCCTAACTCTTAGGATACTTCAACATGATTTAGTAGCAAATATTTGTTCATAACGGGTCAGGAACGTGTGCATCCTACACACTTCCATTAGGTTATCAGAATGGTCAATATTCGGTTATTAGTCTTCTATTACTTACATGATTTTTCCAAAATGTAATCCAGGATTCGTATACATGGACAGGCCTTGCAGCTCATTGTCCAACCTTCAACAATTATCAGGGTTGTGACTATGTTCTTCTGACAGAGACCTTATACAATTCCTCCACCAGGAACTCCTTCAGCATGCAACTTCCTTGTTGCAGATCCATCACCACCTGTGATGGCCTCAACCTTGAGTTAGCTTTTTAGTGGTCTACCAAATATTCCCTTAAGGAATATAACATGCATCTTTGTTAACTTACATCTATGATGTACTTAACCACTTTCATAATCCCAAGCCTTCATGTCGCTATCATAGTTATATTTCATAGCCTACATACATTTCCATTTTTAAAATTAGTCATCTTAGGATTGTTCACAGTCCTTCTCATTGTGATCTGCAAAGGCATAAACATTTTCCTCTTATCATGACAACAAAGCATCCTTGCTCGTTTACTCTTTCATTTAATTGTACTGGATTTTCCCGGGGATATGGAGTACATTCCCTTTAATCTATCCTTCAAGACAGATCCTTCACGACTCTTCAGAATGGAGTCAACCATGCATCCATGGTATTCATTCAATTTTGGCAAGTGTAATTCTTGCCTCACATTTCACTCGTCAGGGCCATCATGTTGGTCCTTTAGTATACTTACACTCTTACATCATACATGTGCATTACTTGCACGTTCTATATATCATTCATACCTTACTGGTATGAGTATCAGGCTTCTTAATATGAAGCTCCTTGGTGCATTAACTCATGCATTATTCATCATATTGGCTTACGCCCTCTCCTCACGTGACCACCGGTGGTGACCACGATCTGAATTAAAAGGCGTTTCGCATTTCACGATTTCGGAATTTCCGTTGCAAGGAACTTTGTTTCCTTGATTCTGGAAATTCAAAAACCTGAAAGACCGAGGCTAGGGTTTTCTCGGCTCTTTCATCCACATGACCCTTCACTCGAAACCTGGGATCAATTCTCAGACATGCGTCAGGATCCCTTGTTTCGGCGAATCCGTGGAAAACGCTCCACCGTTTCCCAAACTTCTATTCTATGTGGGCCTGGCAATTTGGATCCCACGGTCCAGATCTCCCTGGAAATCAATGGTCCTGATTAAATCAGTGATTTACCTGGCGCGACTTTGGGAAGTATACACTTCCATTTTCCCCATAGACGAAACCTCGAAGCTCTAGGTCAACGACTCTCATTGATTCCAATCTAACGGATACTATTCCTCTTGACCTTATTAGGTTTCCTACCAGACTAGTCTCATAGTCCTAACTCATACGGGTGTTACCCTCTCTTTATGGAAACGACCAACAAGGGTCACTCTTGGGAATTAGCAATAGTCCCAAAGGACTCCTCAAATAGGTTATCCTCATGGTCGATTCTAACCACTATAGGTCAGGTAAATCTGACCCTACGTATTTTCACTAGTCCTCTCAATCACGAGGAATTGTATGCTCAGGGTTTAGTCTCTTAATAATGCAAAAATCATAACTTTCTAAGGATCCTACCAGTCCTTACCAGATTTCCCAAATCATGAAGGGGTTCTTCATTTGGGTCTTAACCCTTATATAACCAACCATCTCAATTGCAAGAGACTCTACCTACTTTAGTAGGTAGCCCTCATAACACTAAAACAGGACAACACAGTCCATGTCCCTTGTCTGGCTCATGCAGCTTCATAGCACAATTTATTCTACCTCTGTCATTCACACTCAAATCTTATCAGTGATAACGATCAATGCATCCCTACTCCTATAAGAGTAGTTTCCATTTTAACAGAGGGGTTACAGAAGTTTCCAAATTATAGTTTCATTCTGTAGTCCTTTTCCTTAAAGAGAAACACAGATAACAATATCTTCTAAGGCGGCTCGTGCCTGAGCCCAAGCAGGCCAAGTGTTGTAACCATGCTCTGATACCACTTTGTCACATACCCACTACAATAATCAAAATTTCATTGATTTCTGCAGAATCAAAGCCCCGAATTACCTATGGAGTCCTAGCGCAAGCTAGCTCTTTCTCTATCTGCTCCCATGTAATCCATGGGTCATGATCACAGGTCAAATAATCATTGCACCTCTTTGTATTTCGCGTTCGACTCTGCAACCGTCGAACCCCAGCAGGGCTTGTGAATGGCCAATGGGGACAAATCCCAACAGGGCTAGAGAACAACCAATGAGAACAGGCCCCGTCACATAGTTAAGTAGAGTACAGGTGGCAGAGGGGGAAATGCGACATGGTAGTCGACATGATAGGAGGGGGCCCCACTTTACACACCACACCATTCCAGACCCCCCCCCCAATTAACGGCAGAACGACAGGGGGGGTCCCGGAATTCACCTGAGCACCGTTGATCAAGGTGAATTAATCTCGATCGTTCGAGAGTTGCACGTCCGATTCTGGACCCCCCCCTCACCGCTAAAGGCAGAACGGAAAGGGGGCTCCGTAATGAAGCCTCGACCGTAGATCTGGGTGGGTGGACTCTGGCCATCCAGATATGTTTGCTACTTACCTTAATGCGTATTCATTCCCTGGCTTAAATTTGACATCTCTTCTCCACATCTGACGGTCATTATAGACCCTGAGATCCCCCGAAGGAATCTCGTTTGTTCATCGGGACTTAGCCACATGCTAACGTCTCGATATTATAGGTCGGGATTTATCAAGGCGAGAGCCCAACCTCTTGTCAACGGAACTCCTGAATCCCCGATTCCCGATTTCCCGCAACGGGTAATCTCTCGACACGTAGCCTCCTTAAATTGGATGGTCCAGATTTGTCTCGGGATTTCCACCATGGAAAGTCCCAATCTCTCGTCACCAGGACTCCCGAGTTCGTGATTCCCGATTTCTTGAAATTGGAAATCTCACCACACATGGCCCCCTTAAATCGGACGGTCCAGATCTGTCTCGGGGTTTCCACCATGGAAATTCCCGATCTCTCATCACCAAAACTCCCGAGTTCGTGATTCCCAATTTCCCGAAATGGGTAATCTCTTGACACATGGACTCCTTAAATCGGACGGTCCAGATCTGTCCCGGGGTTTCCACAATGGAAAGTCACGATCTCTCATCACCAGAACTCCCGAGTTCATGATTCCCGATTTCCCGAAATGGGTAATCTCTTGACATGTGGCCTCGGTTATTCGGACAATCCAGATCTATTTCGGGGATTTTGCCCCTATTCACTAGGGGTTTAACCCTCGGGTAACTCCTGACAGATCCAACGACTGTCGGGTTTTTCCATTTGAGATCTGGTGGCTCATATTGGCTCCTACCTGTGCATTCTTCCACGACTTCCTGGACGTGAAAAAATCAACGGTCCAGATACTCCCATGGACCTTGGGGATCTACGGTCCCGATTTCTTCACTACCCACGAAGACACAGAAACACAAAGGGGTAACACATTTAACACCCTACTTACTCCTACGAATCTAACGGTCATGCGTGACCACAGGTTTCCCGATGGAATCTCGTCCATCGATCAATACCTATCAGGGTTAAGGCACTTAACACTCCATCTTCTTCTTCCGATCTAACGATCGTGAGTGACCACAGATCTCCCGACGGGATCTCGTCTGTCGATTCGATACTTCATCCTTATGCTGCCATCTCGGGTTTTCAAGAGGATCGTTCCTCCTCATGCAAGGTTACTAAGGCCTTGTGCCTTCACATTCTCTTTCCTGGTTCTTGATGGGATTTTCAAGCAGGGTATCTCTATGGGGAGGTTTTTACCCAGGGTACTATCTGAAGCAGATAAGGGTACATTTCTCTTACGAATCAGACATGCAGTCTGAATTAGATCAATATGCATATAAATAGCGATTTATGAAGACATAAGCCATACGTAGTCTTTCCATTATAAACATGCATCTACCAGTACTGATCAAAATACCATACAGACATTCTTACTTTGAAATCATTCACCATTTCACAGCTTATAAACATAAATGTCAGAATATATATATATATATATATATATATATCAAGATGCCAGAGGCAAAACACTTATCAGAAATAACACCAGGGGTTATGCAACTGCTGATAGGGGTGCTCGTTTCCACCCAACTGTAGGCTCAGTGACTCCCAACAGATTTACCACTAGCCACCCCCGAGTTGAGACCACGATGTTGTGAGACTGCGTCTCTGTTTACCAGTGACCAAGAGCGAAGGTTACTCTCCTTCCCCTCTGCTATCACTCACTCTGCATATCGCCAGAGTTATCTTCCTCCCCTCGCTTCTCCCCCATGCCTTATCCTCTTGCGAGGTTGCGTGTGGCATGATTTCCCTCGCGCTGGTCAGGCCTGACGGCTCTACGGATGGGCAGTTCACCTCCCCATCCTTCATTAATTCCTGAGGATCCATCTACCTACCAGCCTGTGAGATATTTAATTCGGGGCCAGCGAGCCGCTTTTGGTTCTCTGGGCCAGTGGAGTCCAAATACGGTATTGATTCTTGGTGGAAGTTAATGCCACCTTTCCAGGTGCCTTCCACCGCCATCGTGGTCTCTTTTTCAACATATTCCCCTCTCAGCAGTCCTGCAATATAAATTCATAATATAATTCACATTCATCGACCTTTTCCACAAGGTCCATTCACATCACATATTCACACTTCTGAGTTTGCCATAGTTCTTGGCCAGTCCAGTTATTTTTACAAACTGGGGGAAACAGGGTGTTACAGTAGGTATGTTCATGAATGTTATTAGGATTTGCTCCTCCTGATATGTAGATATGTTTCCTACTACTATCAAGATTTGAGATATTTCTTGGAGTATCATTCTTCCTTACTCAACATATTCTTGAATATGCTTCAATTCTTCTTGTTAGTTGATATTCCTTGTCTTGCACATGGATTAGTGCATGGGGTCTCTTACAGCGCCCAAAAATAATTGAAACTTTTCTACTTTTTGAATGAAATCTACAACAAATGAAATACACTACGTCTTGAATACCTCATGCTACAAAGACCCTGTTGTCACCAGGTTATCATTTGACATGAGTTAGTCTTTCCATGCATTCTAATTAACATGATTTAAATGATTTAAGAGAGACTCACTACAACTCTACTTATAGTGAATGTGCAGGTTATTACCTTGCATCTTCTCGTCTCTCTTCTCATGTATTCATTCCTATATGCATTTAAATGATAAAAAGAAAAACTAATTCCTTTTTGCACTTCCTTGGCAACAACACCAAAAAATGTTAGTCAGTTCAATTAAGTGAACTCTGCTACATTAAATAATCAACCTAGGGTTCGTAAACTGACGAAGTGCATGCAAAATATATGCAAGCCTCATTTTCCAATTTATCCCTAAATGATTACTTATACAAAAGGAAAAATGTTCATTGTTTAGCTGTAAAACGAACGTAGTATTTGTAAATTATGCAGAAATAGATAAAGATACAAGGATAATTCTAAACACTTAGAATCATTAGTCTACTATATTTTTAATGACAATCTTTCAATCATCTAAATCGACGGGAGTTCCTACAGTTGAGATAACAATCAATTATTCAATTAAAATCTGTCATGACATTTTCCTTGTGTAAATGAAAATGAATGAATTTTCATAAAGAGATATGAACATAAATGTAAATCATGCAAACAAACAATCCTATAAATTAAATAAATGAGCAGTGTACTCCTCTTCAAGGGGGCCTCCTGGATCGGGGAACGCTACTTATGAAACATCGTATGAACTCTTATAAACTTAACACATATAACTCCCAAAAATGCATAGTAACTAGAACTGATATATTAATTCAAATAGAAATATGATTACACAATGGTTTGATATCAAGAGATAATATCCTATCATGAAGGACTGATAACCAATATTTATACATTATACACAATATTTCATAGATCCAATTCTCACGGATCTCAAAAAGGCCACAACTATAATTCTAGGAAAACCCATTTTAAAGAATCAAGCATATCTCCCATACCTTTCATGTTTTGAGGAAATGGATTAAGGTCAACTAATTGGGCTCATTATACACAAAATCCATGTCCTGTATTTCCAAGATTAGACTTCATCCACTCAAAAATTGCTTCATAAATCATTGCCTGGAAATTGTTGTAAGTTGACAGAAATATTTGACCAAGAGTTGGAGCTTCATGTTGTCATCCTGCGCATGATATAATGAACATATAACCATCTTGAACCTTCTATCTAGAAAGTCCATCTGGAGGATTCTCATTTGGAAAAGTGGAAGTATGAAAATTGATGATGACGGTATCAACAAGTAAACTGTGGTGGCTTGGAATTCTTTGGGCTTGGAAAGAAATGAACTAAAAGTATCTCTCATCAACAAGATTGATCCAAATCCTTTCCAAATCACTAGAAACAAAGGAAACTGTATAAATAAACAACATTTTACCTATGTAAGCTTGTTGGGCACATTAGTTACATAAATATGGGTAAATAGGGTACATGAATAGGGAATATTGGTTAAAAAGGATTCCAACTAGTGATACAAAGTAGGCCAAATAGAAAGCCAATAGTAATATTTTTCAATGCCCTATAATCGATAGACATTCTCCAAGTCCCATCCTTATTGGGAATAATTAAAATGGGTGACCCATAAGGTGAGGTACTTGGTCGAATCACACCCTACTCCAACAACTGTTGCAACTGCTTCTTCACTTCATTCACTTCTAGAATTGATTTTCTATACAACCCAATATTCAACAATGGGGAGTTTGGAAATAACTACATTATGTGCTCCACATCCCTCTTGGTTGATATCCCTTTATGCTCCTTGAACACTCCTTTGTATTCTTGTAGAAACTCATCCAACTAATATTTTTTCTCTTTAGTACACCCCTCTATGGATTCCTTCACTCTCATTGACTCATCATCAAATACATCTTCTCTTAAGAAAAGAAAAACATATTTCTTACTAGAAATAATCAACTTCTTGACTTGGTTGGCACTTACCAGTGAGATATTTGACTTTCCTTTATGCGCGTTGATGATGTAGGAATTCCCATACTTGATCATTCAGTACAAGTTGTCTCTCCGCATGAATATTGTGTCCCTCATATACATGTAAGGGCTTCCAAACACTACCCCACATATATCAAGGGGTACTACGTCAAATTCCACTTCATCAATAAAATAAACACTTATAGAAAATTTATTCTTACAATCTTTCGTTAACTTTGTCTCTACATCCTTTTTTACCCAACCCAATGGATAGGGTTTAGGATGATTGTGAACCTCCAATCCAAGCTTGTTGACTAGGTCCTCTTCTATGATATTAGCCTATGAACTAGAATTGAATAGAGCATCTATCTTGGTCTTCTTAACATGAATCTTGATGTGGAAGAGCTTGGTCATATCCTTCTCATCCTGGTGATGAAGGCTACTTAGATTCACCTCCTTCTACACATATGTGCAAACAATATTTTCATCCACATTTGAGCTACTTTCAAATTGATTTCTTGAATTTGTGGCTAGAAGGTTTTTTTTCTTTTCATCCTTCTTGTTATTCTTTGGGTTCAACTCTGGATGTAGTTTCCAACATTTTTCATCAGTGTGGCCATCAATGTTGCAATGATTGCAAGGATATTTGCAATGATGTGTAGTGGTTGTTGTATTCTTATCTTTTTCCCCTTTCTTCTTCTTCTTCCCCTCCTTGAAAGCTTCTTAGTTATCTTTCTTCTTTGAACCACTTGGTTTCCCCTTATTTTGGCCTATGTTTTCTAGGTATTGTTTCCTATACACATTCCTTATCAACTGTCCTTGGCTTGAAGAGAATCACTTACTTTTGTAGATGATTGTGTAAACCCCCCAGATACTTGAGTACATATAGGTTTTTGGGAAATATACCCAGGATGATGGCCATCTTTCTAAACTTAGTGGTGTACTCTTGTACACTCTGCCCCTACCTCTTATTGAACTAGTGCCACATGATCCATTGGTCTTCTGCATACCCCATGGGGTAGAATCAGGACTTGATGAGTGTCTTGAAGTCCTCCCACCTAGTGATATTGGTTATGTTGAGAATGAAATGATATACAAATGAAAATATAGCAAATAACACATAAATACAGTGAAACCCAACTTCTATTAATGAATAAAATATAATAACATTGTAGAACACAAATTGGATAGAATGGTGGTAGCTTATCTTTGAAGAGAAAGAGATGTCAAATACACTCATTTGAAAATAATCATAACATCATGGTCCATTTCATGCTTAAAGGACCTCCTTCACCTCAATTATATATGATAGTGTGAGAAGAGAATAATTCCCACTATGCATGTGGGATAAATTGGTCTAAGTTTACAAAATTCCATAGGCATGTAAAACACTAGGACTTCCTGGGAGGTCACACATCCCAACACTAATATATCCCAAGTGAACTTAAATACTAAGTTCTAATGGTATCTATTGCATTAATGTTGTAGGAATTACATTATATTACAAATGGAGATAGAATTACATTACATTCACCATCAAAAGGGTGAATATCATGGTTTATCAAAACCACGTGCTAGGAAACATGTATTCAATGGGGCAGGTGGATGGCCATCGAGATCCACCTAGATAAATAATCCCCTCTTAGGAAGTAATGGTTCCCATTTCTACAATTTCCCTTGGGAGATGGGGAAACTTTTGTTGAATCTGAACTTTGTTGAGCCACTTGCCTTGCTGAAGTAGTTTTCTTGCTTGTACTTGGCCTATGGAAAGATATCATGAACTTGTTGGTGGAGGTGTTGGATTCATTCAAAAAATCTGGATGCATGATCTCCCTTGGTATGAGTGTGGGAGGAATCTATCGATGAATATGCAACAAGAAGAGATATATCAATGGGGGATAATGATTGGAACCCCAAGCACACCTAAAAAGGGTTGTGGCCAATAGAGAAATGTTGAACATATGGAATAATCTCATTCTCTTGAAGGGAGAATCTATATATTGGACCATTGGGTAAGGGAGAATTGGGCACCAAGTCAATGTAATTTGGGATGTGGTAGTGTAGGAGCACCCCCATAGTTGAATCAAAAATATCTTCATGCTCCTATAGAATCTTGTCAACCTGGTTCTGATGGATAGAAAGGTCTAGGTTTTAGGATGTAATGGTATTAGTGACCTTCTATTCACCTTCTGAATGGATCATGAAGAGGGAAAAAATTTTGGTCTAAGAGATTACTTTGTGACATTGTTTTTCCAAGATCAATGAAGTGGAATTAGTCGGAGCTAGCTCTAGTACCCTATAGAGATGACCTTCGATAGTAACAATGACATTGTGGGGTCGAGACTCATAGATAGCATGATGATTCCACATATATAGTTGTACTAAAATAACATCACATAATTCAAGTGGGGAAACATCACACAATACCTGATCCTTTAAGGACTTGATGCCATAGGATAGGTGGCACTATTGGCTGACACAAATGTATCATCCCAGGTTCAACCATCATATGGTGTATGGTTGGGGGTGTGGCATCGTTGGAAGCTTCAATATCTTGAAAACCTCAGCTAAGATCAGGTTCTTATGACTCCCAATGTCAGTAATGAAATGTAGTGGGGTACCCTTTACCCACAATTGCGAGTAGAAGAGGCACTCCCCCTCCTCGGTCTCCTTTGGTTCTTCTAGTTGTATTGTTGTGGTTTCAATGGTAGTAGTGGGTTCTGCATTGATGATCCATTTCAATTTATTGTTCTCTAAATCAGATTCTAAGTTAGGTTTTGATTATTTTTCTTTGAGCTCAGACACCACTTACTGTTTTCAGTGACATTCATTGGCATTGTTCCAAGGGATTTTATGGAACTCACACCACTTTCCGGTGTCTTTATTAGACTTCACATCACCCTTATTAGCCATTTTCTTGGACTCAATTTATTGATATTGAATCTCCTTTATTTGTCCTTCATTATATGAGTTATGGTTTCCTTTTCCATTCTTTTGTTTTGGCGTATTGCAAACCCGAACTCCCTCTTACTCCACTGCTTGAATTTTTTCTCAATTTTTACTACATATCAATATGCAGCTCTCAGTGATGAGATGTCCAAGAAATCCATATTTGTTTGAATGTACCTATGCAGACCACTATGGTACTTCAAAAAAAAATGTCACTCAGAGTCTTTGATACCCATATTTGAGCACAAGGTATGAAATATGTTAGTGTACTCTGACACCATATTGTCTCTTTTCTGATGTAGAGTCATCCATTTCATGTAATTATCATCGTATTTTTCAACAGGGTAGAACTCCTCCTTGAGGGAATATACAAAGGCTTACCAAGTGGTTTATCTCCTAAATGGAATAGATTCATCCATGGTGTACCTCTCCCAGTAACCTTCCTACCAAGCTCTGACATAGGGAAGGGATTTAAGGAGTGAAACGGTGATCTTTTCTCTCTTGGAAATTTTTTGGACAGAGTAATGAACTTCTATCATATTCAACCATTTTTGTATATCATATGAATCTATATAGCCTTCAAATAAGGGAATATCAAAATTGACTTGTACTTTGAAGGGTGTTGCATGTCCGAAATGGTTGCTTGTCGAAGATGCCTCATCTACCATCGGTAGTCATTGAAGGATATGAGTGAAATTATCCATCATCTCATTCTTTTGTCACACGAGGGATTCCTCAAGCAATGTCTTGAAATGATATCCTACTCCATAATATCTCTTTTCTTGTTCCATGGGAGGTCACTTGGGCTAGCAAGAGCAGTTGTCTTCAAGTGAAACTAGCTTGAGATCGAACTCTCTATACCCTGACCTCATCGAGGAAATGCTATGAGAAAGACAAGGAGTATACTTATCTGATACCATTGATTCTGGTTATGCTGAGAACGAAATGATATACAAATGAAATCATAGCAAAGAACATATAAATACAGTGAAACCCAACTTCTGTTAATGAATAAAATAGAAAAAACATTGTAGAACACAAACTGGCTAGAATGGTAGTAGCTTATATATGAAGAGAAAAAGATGTCAGCTACACTCATTCACAAATAAACATTACATCACACTCCATTTCATGCTTAAAGGACCTCGTTCACCTCAATTAGATATGAGAGAGTGAGAGGAGAATAATTATGATGATGCATGTAGGATAAATTGGTCCAAGTTTACAAAATTCCATAGGCATGTAAAACACTAGGACTTCCCAGGAGGTCACCTATCCCACTACTAATCTTTGCCAAGTGTGCTTAACTACATATTTATGATGGAATCTAATGCATTAACGTTGTAGGAATTGCATTACATTACAAATGGAGATGGAATTACATTACATTCACCATCAAAACAGTAAATATCATGGTTTATCAAAACTACGGGCTCAGAAATGTTGATTATATGGGGTAGGTGGATGGCCACTAAGATCCACCTGGATCATCTAGTTACTGGTGGATCACCCTCCAACCTAAGTTTTTTTGTATGGATTTCCCACCAAGTTAAAGCATATCCCTCTAACTTCAATCTAGTAAATGAAATCTTCTACTCTTCATCTATATGATGAAAGCTAAAATAAACTTCTAGTTGTTGCAACCAATGATTTAGGTTTAATGCATCCATCTCACCTCGATATGGATTTTTGTCCACTTTCTCTTCCATATTGAATAAGGACTGTGAAGATTTAATGGCACTCAAACTGGCACTCAAACTCAATTGTTCTTTCTTGGATTATTTCTATGACTCATTTCTCAAGTCTACCTAATATCTATATTTCCCCTCCAATCTAATCTCTAAGTTAGAGCCTCCAACATCTCTGAATGGTCTGAGCTTACTTGATAGAGCCACCATGAGGAGGTTCATATTGCAATTGATGTTGGAAACTTGTGCTTTCAATCTCTCAAATATCTCTTATGTTGGATCTCAAGGGTTGTTATGAAAACACTCGTCTGCCATGGCTAGTGTTTCTGCATCTTTTGGTTAAGCCGATTCCTAAATCCTACAACTTCCCACAAATACCCAAAAGAAAAACCTGCTCTGATACGAATATGAACTGCAAAATGCCTTGGATATTCCACTAGAATAGTTTTTTAGAACATATATGATAAATTAAACTGAAATCTATAGTATGAAGGTTAAATTCCTTTAGATTCCATAATATTTAGTTACTGATTTTCTACTTATGCATGAAATAGATAAAATGCGGAAAATAGAGAACAATAATACACAATCACACACCATCCACAAAATAACACAAATATTTTCTTTGGGAAACCCTTACAGGAGAAAACCCAGCTAGAAGGTGAGGTTGCTCTGCTCTCTTTTCTTTGGTATGGAATATGATGCAAGTAAAAGGAGAAGACACTCTCTCTAGAGTCATCTGAGACCTGTGTCTTGTTAGGATACTGCAAAACATTAACTCCCTTTATTATTATCTGTAATTTCCCAGTCCCAATTGTTCTACTCTGCTATGGAACAAAATACAATAACATAGAATGGAACCCCTTCTCCTCCTAGTGGCTCGGTATTTAACATAGCCCGATATCCATCTAGGGTTAGGTTTTTTACTTCCTCAACCCTCAATTGTGGTAGGATTTTGAACCTTCTAGAATCTTATTGAAACTGCTCACGTAGCTATCCCCATATGCATGAATAACAGGGGCTAACGTGTCATCCTATCGTACCATGGTGGTCAACACGATAGGTCAACTTGCGGGAAGCATAACTTTTGCATATGAGCTCTAATTAATGCACAATCTGCACCATTGGAAAGGTATCAGAGTGTAGAAAACCATTAAGGGGGTGTTTGTAAGTTCAGAGCACCAAAACCCAAAAAATGTTGTTTAATGCCTCAAAATGGCTCTTGAAGGTTCTGAACCCCAATTTTCCAAACTGGGACCTGCCACTAAAATGACCCTGCAAGCTTATTCCTCCAATTTTTCCACTCTGAAAGCATTGAAATAGATGAAAAATAATATAATGATCCAATCCATATCAAACTTCATGCATGGCCACTATATGAGGCATGAGGAATTAGTAGATAGACCAAACTTGATGCACTATTTAGTCTCTAAGATTGTAACTCATCTTAAGCTGCCAACATTTCCCATTCAATCATGCTCATTCTAGGTAAAGGAGGAAGTGTTTGAACATCATTTCCCAAGAAATTGGGAGTTGTGTGGAAGGAGAGATATTGCAGGATCATCAACAAACTTGGAGATGCATCTAATTGAGTGCACCATGGAGAAGCAAGTCGGCCTTAAAGAAACATCCCCTTGAGGGCCACAAATGATGTAATCTTCTATGTTTTTCATGTTCTATTAGGTAGTTTTTTTTCTTAAACCAGTATGTTTGACAATGTAGTTACGATAGATATAAGAATAGGTTTTCGGATGGGTGGATAAATCAATTTTTGGGAGAAAAGTTTGGTATTTTTTGGATATGTAGGCTTGTAGGTTGCAACTAGCCTCTTTATATTATTGTATTAATTAGGTTTCTATTTTGGTCATAATCCCTCTTTTTGATACAATTATTAACCATTATTATTAAAAAAACAATGCCCTCAATAGAGTAACTTGGGGATTATGTTTCACTTGCATAGATAAACTAGGAGGAATGGGGATTCTTTCCACCAAAACTTAGTCTTGGGCCTTATGTGAGAAATGGGTCATTAGAGGTAATAATGGCTAGGAAGCCTAGAAATGTATGATAAGGAATTATATCACCTTGGGAAAACATTATGGTCACAAGGTATGGAATAATTTATATCTATAGACCCATGTGGTCATGCCAACCCATGTTAAGGTGAAAGGGGAATTCATGGAAAAGAGCATTTAGAAACCCTATGAGACCATCAAGCAAAAACTACTATTGTAGAGTGAATATCAAAGGGAATTAATTATTTCAATTAGCATTACTTATGGTGGTCACCGGTGGTGTTACAAGATGATAAGCCCTTAGTAGAGACTACCTAGTTCTCAACTAAGAATATTTTCAAAAAGGCATATGTCTCCCTAGATATTTGTATGGAAATGAGAGTAGAGGCTAAAAGAGTTGGGAAACTATGAATAGTGTTAAGCCCTAATATTGGCTCATTACCACTTAATTGGGGCATATTAGATTAGTAATGTTATTTTATTTATGTCGGCTTTAGGCCATTAGTTGTAATTTAGGTTAGTAATGTTATTTTATTTATGTCGTCTTTAGGCCATTAAACCTCCTAGTATCCTATATATACCAAGGAGACATTTTCATTTTGAATCATCTTGGACTTAAACATTTAAGTGGGGTAAAAGGAGGTTGCCCCCTCGAAGAGGCTTATTATCTGAAATTATCTTTTTTTCAAGGCGTTGAGTACTTTTTCTGAGGTTTTTCTATGCTATATTGATATTTGGTTCTTAACATATGGTATCAGAGCTCAAGGTCTTGGGGTTTCGCTGCTACATCTGAGGCACCGTGGAATTTTTGCTATAACTTTTTTTCTACAACGTTTCAGAAGGAACCGCTTGGAGGGTTTTTAGTAGATGGATCAAGGTACGTTGGGTTCAAAATTTATCTCTTGAGGCCATACACTTTCGGAGATACATCCTGTACAAGATAGGGTTCTGGAATCATCCTGAAATGAGTCATTGCGGAATTTTCACTATAAAAAAAATTTCTGTAACATTTCAGACCCTTCACTTTGGAGGCCATTTACATAAATTAGTAATACATTTGTGGTAAAAATTTCAGATTCTGGGTCATCCTAAATTTGTAGATACACCTTGTGTAAGACAGGGTATCTGACTAGTCCTATTGACTAGTCTCAAGAAGGTGTTCCAAGAAAAACAATCATAACTTCTTGCTAGAGTATCCAAATTGAGTGGGACTGGTTGCATTGGATCATGGACAGTATGCAGTATTTTGGGTGCAAGTTTCAGAATTTGATATCAATTATTTTGTGCGGGGCATTCTATACAAGTGAGATCTCTTGGAAAGGCCAAAAATCTGCAAGTTGTGAGGAAGTTACCGTCAATTCCACTTGGCACATCCAATTTTGATCAGACCTGTGGCATTGCAGAGAAGAAATATTAGAGAACTACCTAAAATAAAGTTTCATACCCAGAAGGGCCGAAACTTGGGAGATAG
>JZKD02S0910217.1:147772-175101 GCA_000966675.3 Picea glauca
TAAAAGGAGGTTGCCCCCTTGAAGAGGCTTATTATATGAAATTATCTCTTTTTCAAGGCGTTGAGTACTTTTTCTGAGGTTTTTCTATGCTATATTGATATTTGGTTCTTAACAAATAGAGAGTTCAATCTTATCGCAACCAACAAAATCATTCTAGAAAAAGTGTAGAGTCTAATCATAGATAACCTTTTTTTGAAGTTGGCTCTTCCAGGATCACAAGAAAAACAATGTAGGTGGAATCAAAGAAAAGGTTTCAAGAAGTATAATTCAATTTATGGTTTCCAATGTCTATCTTCTATGTGAGGTCGGATGACAAACTCAATAAAGTATGGAAGATCGAGTCAAAACATAAAACTTTTTTGTATTGGCTAAATTCCATATAAAATATGTACATTGAACATAAGAATGATTTCTTTTGTAGGTATTTCATTCATGAATGCATGCCTATTGGTCAATGATTGAAATACTAAGGGATCCCCCATCCCAAGCGTCTACTTCATGGAAAAAATGAATCTTTGAACCATTTGTTTTGGTACTACAAATATGCCCATACTACATGGGAATGGGCCTTTAAGTTTGATTGTCATCAACTTCCATGAAATCACCTAGAAATATACCCTTGTAGGATATTCTCTCCCATGGGCCATAAAATTTCACACATCATGGAAATGGATTAGAATAGACAATTTATATCATCTTTGGAAAATGAGAAATGGATTTCTTTTCACAAATTCACATTGAGACTTCTAGCACGATGACTCTTTAATATGTGCCCACATTTCACTACAACTTCAGGTGAAGACAAAGAACGTGGACATGGAAGGGTTGCATTTGTGGAAGGTGATGGACTACTACTAGTGTTCCATGTACCATGAGTATAATACATCTTAAATGGAACTCTCTTGCTCACCATACACACTTTATAGATCTAGGTGATCTCCAACCTCAACAAAGGGGAAGTTGAACAGTGAGAGAGAATTGACAAAGGGAAGGAGTTAGTCCCCTATTAGGACCCCATAGGACCCCTAGTTTGATAAATTATCGATTGTTCATCTCACCATATTTGGACTAAAGTGCGTTGAAGAGCCTACATAGGACAATAACATATGGGATCCCATTGTGATTGATCTGAAACTTACAACTGAGGAATGGGTGCCTCCTTCAGATCACAAAGACCCTCCTACTATAGTGAGTTTAGTTAAGGGAAAATTTTGTGGATCGATATGTAACGCCCCTCCGTTACGACTAGGAAAAACAAAGCACAAGAGGTAAAAAAAAATTGCATTAGATACAAGGAAAGTAACGTCAACACATAATTCATAGCGGCACATAATCAATGACATCATAATTAAAATAATTACAAGCGACTCATCATCGTAATCAATAACGACGTAACCAACGCATCAACATAATTAGTATCGACACATAATTAACATATCATCACATTAAATAACGACACATAATCAACAAGTATCATAAATGGAAATGCAAGATCAACTCATCACGATCAACTAGGAACATTACTATTTTTATTCGATCAACTCATCACATAAATATAACACAGAGAAATTACCCACCCGGCCTATCCTGCAAGGTTAGGACCTCCAAGACACATAAGCAATGCTCAAGCCCATGATTCATTGGATTGATTTTGACCACTTAAGGTCTCAGGGATGGCGACTATTCTGAGGAACAAGGAGGTGTCTACATCCCACTAACACAATCAAGTCCAAAAACCAACTAGCTAAATCAACAACTTCAACGATAATCAATTGCGCAATAGTGTTCTAATAACCAATCACACATCACATAAATTCCAAGGCTCCAGAGAATTTAATTACTAAATAAATCATATCACAACATAAGTTAAGGTACAAGTGTAATCGACTTTATTTTAATTTTCATGGCGCAAAAGAAAACATCTACTTATTCAAGGCGCGCAATTAATCATTTACTGAATTCAACAAAATATCAACTTATTTCAAAGTGCGTGCATGATCCAAATTCTAAATTAAACATAAATCAACATCATTCAATGCGCGCAATTAATATATTCACTTAGGAAATCATACATCAACATTATTACAATGCACACAAGTAATCTAAAGCATAATTATTTATGCATCATCATTAGTCCATAGTGTAAAGCAATATAATTACTTAATCGTCAACACAATCCATGGCACAAGGGAATCTAATATTAAACGATCATACATCAACATAATTTAGTGGAGAAATAGAATCTAAGTATTAAAATGATCATACATCAACATTGTTTAGTGGTGCAAGGGAAATCAATCGCTCAATCATAGTTTCATTAGCATTTTTCCAAGGCGCAAGGGAATCTATTTCAAATGGGTTTGCCAATTCCTTGAACATGAAAGTCAATATTTTCAAAAATAGCATGCCAATGATTCCACATGGTTATCATTTGTTATCCCACTTGTGTCTTTGTAGGGGTTCCAAAGGTGCAATTTAGGCTCCCAAAGTGATCAAGATCAACCCTTAGTTCTCTACAAGCATTCATGTAGGACTTCCACGAGTAGTGGGTAGTACTAGTTAGAAGTATCTCATTCATATTGGTCATAATGTCAAACATAAATAAGATGGCTCCAAGAATAAAAACTAACTATACAGTATTGCACAATTCTAAAAGAGTAATGAACTTTAAAATAAATAACACTAAAATGTGTGTCTAGATAACTACAATCCAATCTACATAAGTTTAAAAAGAGGATTAAGTAATCGTTTACAAGAGAACTGAAATAAGAAGTAAGGTATAATGAAAATATCAGAATTAAATACTCCAATGTGTAGTGGACTAATAAATACAGAGTCTATTAAAATGATATGGAGGTGGACTCCTTAGCCATGCCATCTAAGCCCAAGTAAAGAGGTATCGCAAGGTAAAGACAAACTCGCAAGGATTAAAAAGATTTTCGCTGAGCTATGGAATGACACGCAGGGTATACCATTTCCAATAAAAAAACAGAGCAACTCTCTGTAAGGATATCTCGACCACAAGAAAATAGAGAAGAGATAAAAGGGATAAACTCGTCGGGTGAATTCGCTGGTAATCGCTGAGAAAAATGGGACAAATTGTTGGTTGAAATGTTAACACAACAAAATGCATAGGTTTATTACTGGGCAAAAGCATGCAAAACGCAGGGTTTGTTATAAAATTGTTGAGCAAGTGAATGAGGGCGCAGAGTTGTAAATTCCCCCATGAAAACACAGTGAGTAATAATTATTCTCTGAGCAAGAAAAATTAAAACATTGGGTCTGTACTCTCCCATCAAACGCAGAGAGTAAAGAGGAATATCGTTGGGCAAGGAGTCAAACTCAGAGTTTGTAAATTCCCCCATGAAAACGCAGAGAATGTATAATAAAACGCAGTCTAGATTTCGACCAAAATCAGAAAATTTAAGAAGGAAGACGCTGGGCGAATTTTCTTGGGCAAATGCAGAGACAAGATCTCACTCTGGCGAACCTTTTAAAAGACGCAGAGTTCAGTTTATCTGTTGGGCGAATTGTTTTAAATGATAACGCCGAGGAAGGATTTCACTGATGAGATAAATAATACACAATTATGATTAGAACATGTGACACCATTGATTTTTAATCTTGCTCGAGCTTATCAGATCGAGACATATCATAGCATGATATTTGTATGTTATGTCTAAAACTAGTGCTAATAGATGATTCTTTCAAAGGGGTGAAACTAGTATATAACATATCATTAACTTCCATCACCAATAACATAAAATCAATCTTGATCTTGTGGATTTTGTTAAGTTTGGTGTGCCATGATGGGTCTGCCAATTAAATCCAGAATAAATATAAAAAAAAAAACAAATTAAAATAACTCATATCAAAATCCACGAAACTTCAGTCACTCTCAACCATTAAATAGAAGATTTACTTGCTACTCATTATCAAGAAAATTAATTTCAGTGTTCAACTATAGATATTAAGGTCATAAAATCTACAAGGGCCTTCCTTCCGATTAGATCTAGAATATTTATTAAGAGATTTCCATTATCAAGAAAGGTTCAGTGTTTAACAAATAGAGGTTAAAAGAATAAGAGCTAAAAAGGGTCTTTTCTTCCAATTACATTCACAGAATATTTATTAAGAGATTTCCTCGCTACCCATAAGAAAGGTTTGGTGTTCCACAAGTAAGCAATCAGACTTCACCATTTCCAGTTTCGAATTAAGATTATAATGCACTGTATCTACGGCTGTTTCAGTTACAAATTTCAAGATAAAATTTCGTAGCCATCCATTAACTCGCAAAACTTAACATCAATTTAATACAGCCTCAACAATAAACTGTATCTATATATATAATCCAACTTATTACATTCAAGCTTAGTTAAGAAATACCATAACAACAAACGACGAATATGGACTTGGAGACGATTTCCGCAACTGGCGTCCCTCCTTCCTTCTCCCGCTCGCTAATCATTGAGACTTCACCGGTACCTCACACCCAACGCTAGGGGTACTCTTCTTACCTATTGGTTTTACTTTTCCCTGTTATCCCTTTACCATTACAGATTGACCCCGGTTCATAACCAAGAAGCTTCTCAACAAAAGCCCTTAAAGACTATCGGCCCCTTTGGTCACCCAGAAGGAAACGCAGTACACGGAGTGCACTGCGCAGTCTCACATAATATAGCACTATGGGTGGCTGCAATACTTAGGTGTTTGCAACCTGGGACTAAGGGAGATATGTGCTTGTACGATGCAACCTTTATTTAATCTATTTACCATCCTGTTATAACATTTAGTCTACGTATGCATGTAAAATACCAAATCTACTTAATCACTCATTCATTCAACATTTATCAGCTAATTAGACAAAAAGACACATTTATTCAGTCCTACAACACAGTTTTACCGTGGTTCACCCTCTCCTGGGCTATGTCCACAAAGATCTGGCTCTCAGTATTTTATTATGGTTTAGAAATATATCACGTTGCACGTGTTTACAATCTTAGTTCTCCCTCTTTCACACTGGCTCCTCGATCCCTGCGAGGTTGACTAGCTTGCACCAGGCTCTTCATCCTATGATCTAACCCTTAGGATCGAGTCTCTCATTCCCTCCTTAGCTCATCAGCTTAATTATTTGTATAGTTCTTACAATACTCTTCCTCTCTCTCTCTCTCCGTCCCTCTTTGTCTCTCTCTAGTCCTCTCTATTCGCCTCCCCTTTCTTCTTCTCAGTACTACTTATTTATATCTTTGGATCACCAGCTATTAAAATGTATTATAAAAACCCTAACCCTAGCATCGTTAGGTCTTCCATGCATGCACGCGTGTTGCTTTTCCTTCCAGCTGTCTCTTTCATCTTGCATGTCGTTCTTCCCAAAATAACCTTTCTTTCTGATTAAGCCTGCTTCCAAGAGGCCCCCAACACTGACATGTGGCTCATTTCGAGCCACCTAACCCTGATGTGTTTTTTCAATCTCTCATGTGATCGCTTGGAACTTCTCTGTGAGCTTTGTTGCTTGTGTTTGGGCCTGTGCGATATTCTCCTTGAGTGTGTCCAATACCTGCGTTGTAATCTCGTCGTTGACCATCCTTGCACATTCTACCTGGGTTAGAGCCATATTTGTTTTTGCTTCTTCTGCCTATGAAATGACCTATGTTGCTCACTCCTAGAGTAGTTCCATTTGAGTTTGGTGCTCCTTTTTCTATATCTACGCAGCTATGAGTTCTGCCTGCAGTTTCTTCATATCCTGCACTCCTTTGATGCACTCTATGATTGGCATTGTCTTCTGCCTCTGCTTGAGATCTTGGATAGCTACGCATATCCTTTCTTCTTCCCAGTCCCACTATTGGACCTGTTGATCTTCTTTCAGCTTCGTCCAGAGCTGTGTTTCTTTCTCGAACAAGTTGGTCGCCGCGTGGATTTTTCGCTCCATCTCCTTTATCTGTGTTGTTTCCTCATGCTTCCTCTGCTCCTTCACCTCTGGTGGAGTGGCAGGTATGATGTTCTCCTGGAGGTGCTCGATCTCCTGTTTGTATTGATCGATTGTCTACACAATATGATCAATATTCTATGTCACCGTGAGTTCAACTGTTTGTGCTCTCTTTGGGATTTTCTCATAGAGTATGGACAATTTCTGCTCTAGCCTATCTGTGTAATCTTTCTCATCTTTGGTCTCGATCTTAGTCTGCTTGAGTACCAATTCCATATCCTCCCGATGGTCATTTTCCTGCTTCAATTCCATTGCATCTGTGCATGCAAGAGACTGTACCTTCTGTGTGATGTTGACTTGCAGTTTATATAAGGCCTTGGTTGGTATCCGTGTCAATACCAACTGTATTTGAGCCAAGTTCTTTAGGGGTGTCTGCACCATGATTTCATCCATGCGCAGCATGTTAGGTGTGATGTGAAATGTCGATCTCGGTTGTGCTATCATTTGGATCCTATCCTACTCACTTGATCCAGTTTCGCCTCCTATCTGTGATGTTGATGGGACCGTTCCTATGTTGTTGTCAATCGCCTGCGCTTCTCCAAGCTGCTTGAAGAGTTGTCGCGTGTATGCTAGTTCTTCCTCAATTATGTCCCTTTGGTGCGTCGCATTATCGAAATCCTCGACCATACGATCCTGGATCGTTTGGGCCACCATGTCTGCATCGTCATCGATGATCATGTACTTTGGGGGCATTTTGTGTGTCCTTTCCTTCTTGCGCATACCCCCCATTTTGATGACTGGCCTCTTAGTCTGGCCTTTCTCCTATGGAGTAACACTTGATGTGGTTCCCTGTCTTGTCTCAGCCTGTTTCTGATGTCCCTGTGGCACCTATGTGTTGTTCTTCTTCCCCGCCTGGGTGTCTTTCTTGGATGTTCCCCCTTTTTTCTGTTGTGCCTTGTTCTGACTTGTCATTGGTTTCTTGGGCACTGTTATCTCTGTGGCATGTGTCTGAACCTGTCTTACCTCCTACTCCTATATTTTTGTGGTTATTTCTCGATTGAGGACTGGAATCTCCCAATCGTCATCCCAATTCTTAATGGCCATCTCTATGTCCTCCTGCTTGATGCAGTAGCGTAGTTGTAGCCATTGATTCTCGAGATCTTTCTGCACCTTGATCCACATCGCATGTCTAGTGGTTTTGAAGTTGGTTATTCCATGATACTGTGCAATTTCTTCCGGTGTCACCCTCCAAGTGTTGGCAATGTTTTCCTCTAAGTCGCTGAGATATCCTTCAAATATGGTTGCATTCGCCTATCTGTTCTTGGGGTCCGAAGCAGACCCAAGTGATAAGTATAGCGCTCTGTGGAAGGGATTGGGTCTAGTGGAAAAGAATGAATACTTCAGCTCCTTCCATCCAATCAAGGCTATCAGGATGAGTAGACATGAATAATGAAATTATGTCCCTAGATCCTATGCGTCCTTGTAGTCGTCTAGGAACAAATTTAGAAAATAGGGGCCTAGATGAGTGTGGTGCCCTCTGCACACTGTGCTACAGTTGCGACAACCCCGGTCGGGACTTCCTCCTTGTAGCATTACCTAAGTAATTTGCATGCCATAATTGTTGTGGCCATTCTTGTCGTAGCGTCACTAATATGCTTGATGATGATTCCGAGCGACCCCCTTTAGGTGCCATATTTCTTCTTCATTTCCTTGGCCAGTGCTTTCTCCTTTGTTTTGTCTTAAAGGAACTATGCGAGATCCTAACCTCATGATGGCAACCTTGTGATGTATGTGATGAGCTCTACGTCTATTGAGATGAGTTGTTCCAACCACAGGTATCCTCCATGGGTGACCACCATCAGCTGGTTGATGCAGTTGTTTGCATATTGGCCCCTCCCAAAGTGCAGGATGTCCAACAGGCCTAGAATCCCATTTTTGGCCAGTCCTGCTGCCCACTGGACTGTGTAATGTTCATGACTTGGCTAGTCTAGGAAACACTACTAATGTGTGTGTAGGATCAAAGGTTTACAGCATATAAATGATCATACAAATAATAAACGTGACAAACGACTACAAAGTTTGTATTATGATATCTCTGTGGATTACAAAATGGTCGAATGTGGCTGAATAAATTGACAATACTCGACTAGATCAACAGACAAAGGATCTTAGCTGGAATACAAATAAGCAACTACAGCTGAATAAAATAACAACACTCGGCTAGATCAAAAGACAAAAAGATCTTAGCCGGAATACAAATGAGTAACTAAAAGATAATACCCGGAGCTGATGAATCTGGACCCCAGATGGATACCCCTGGGGAATGCACCCCTCTTCTTCTAGCAAAATGCGTCCTAGTGATTCCACTGTCAGAATCAGATGAGATATGTCTCAAAATGACCGCCTTTGTCTACTAGGAAATGGGTCGGAAGGGTTTCCCTGAATCTGGTCTGATGCTCACTCTGGAACCCCAAATGTGCCCACCGAAAGTGTTGCACGTCCAAGTCTAGAAAATGTGTCCCAGTTGATTCCTCTGTCGAAATCTGATGAGGAACCAGGAAAAAGATGTGCTTTGCCCTCCTCTCAAATGGGTCAGAGGGAAATCTCAGAATTCTCCCTGGATGGGATAAATTGACTAAAAAACCTCTCAGAAGTTGCACCCTCACTCTAGATGAATGCGCCCTTGTTGTTGGACACCGTATAACTGTTGTTGAAGAATTATGGAAGACCTGAATGATATTCCAGGTGACTAGGGTGTGTCTCTCAACACCAAAATCATCCAACTGGTGTCTTCCTCCTGGAATCCACTGAACTATCTCTCCTGAGATGCGCCTCTCTCCTCAATGACAAGTCATAATCTGCATAATGATGAATCAGGTCGCTAACCCTTCCTTTATATCTTTCCAAAACCCTAAATCATTGTTGAAACCCTAATTCATTGTTCACTTCCAAAACCCTAAATCATTAATGAAACCCTAATTCATTGTTGACCTTTTCCCTCCAAGTGACTTTTACTTTATTTTATTATTCCTTGGTTAAATCACTTAATTAATTAATTAATTAATCATTTTACCTCTAAAAAGTTATTTATCCATCCTTATGGCTTCTCTGGCCACTGAAAGTCACTTCTCATCATCTTATCCTGTAGTGCTCTTCTTCCCGATTCCGATGAGCTATTACACTAAGAGTTTTCTCCAAGTAATATGCCCATTATGACCTTCTTAGTGAAATTAATTAAGATATGACCCACAATAACTCAAAATTACGAAAATCGTCGGAATGCAACGAAACTAAAACCAAGTTGTGCGGAATGGATCCTGATGATGAACGATGCAAGTCGGGCCCAATAAAACCCCTCAATATCTCCCAAACTCTCTGTCACCCCTATCTAGCTACTCTGGTAGGCATAACACTCTGTAAAGTTATAATGTCCCAAAATGGGGACATTACAGTCCTCCTTGCTGGAAGATTGCTTGTCCTCAAGCAATAACTGAATCCAACTACATATGATATCGGGGTCCCATATCCACCTATGTGACACAAGGTAGACTACCCTCAAGATGTGCTCTATCCAAGTGCTCACCACGCATGACACCCACATGCTCCTGATGAGTAGAATGATCAATGGCCAAAGAATCTCAGTCAACTCCCCAAACAACAACTCTACTCAAAACTCAACTCCATCAAACACTAAACTACCAAGCACTCCAATCCCTGGATCCCATATCAGAATGTGAACTACAATGCCTCATGAGATATAATCCTGTAACATATCACTACCATGAGTCACCTTCAAATAACACACGGTCTCAAACCGAAATTAGTTTGTCCTACCAGACCATATCAAACCCAACACGGCCCCCACCGATTGAACATGTTGTTGCCATAGTGAGGTACTACAAGACCTCAACGAATCACCAACTAGTGACGTGATCTCCCCAATACTGAAGCTCAATGGAAAATCAAGGTGACTTCCCCCTACAAAGGTTCGCTCGTCTCCACCAGTCATTGAAATGCCCAATCCTTTAATCCCAGGGTCCCATGCTAGTATATGTCAGGGACGATCATGCTGATGTTTCTCTACTCTGATCATGACTATCTGATCAAAGTATCCATTCTGGATCCTCCACTCCTGGATCCTCATAATATGAAACAAACTATCGACCAAATGGACTCCTGGATCCCATGTCAAATTTGGAAGTTCATCACTTCCAATCCCCACTAATTGTTGGTGTGCCCTACTGGTAACTGTCGAAATCACTCCACCCTCATCCCAATGAGAGTTTGAATATGTAGCAACCTCTAAGAGGTCCTCTGTCCCATGTCCTAGTATACTCCCCATCATTCCCAAGGCATTAACTGTCTACCCCTGATGATCCACCCCTATCTTGATGTATGCAATCAAGACACTACTATTAGGTGGTCTCGGCCAACCAACTCTCCATGCCCCAGACCACTATCTAGCTCCCCCTGTGCTACTATCAATGATGAAAGTATCGGTAAAGGCCATCATAAATGTCTGCAACCAACTGTAGGACTGGAAAGTAGCATATGCTTTGGTCAATCCAAAGGTCTTAACCAAAATCTCGTCCATCGACACCCATGGTAAATAATCACATGTACTCGTCACTGAACACCAACCATCCGGTACAACAGTAGGTATCTCTACCAACTGTGGGTCAATCATTCTCCTTCCATCATCACTCATGCAATTGTTTCTATGGTGAAGGTGATCTCCCGGATCTGTATACTGCTGCAAGGGAGAGGAATATCCATGCTCTACTAAGAACATCTGCTCCTTGCCATCCAGTGCATCCCCCTGAATCCCATTGTACACCTTTGTATGTCTCTGCGAACTACAAATCATCACTGTGTGCCCCTGCATACTCATGTGATCTCCTGTATACACCTGCAACATCATGGATCTCAGGTGTACTACGGGGTCATCCTCTACATGAAGGTCAACCAATCCTAGAACATAAATGGAAGTGTCCTCAGAACTGCCCCTAGCTCTAGAATCCCCATGTGTACATGTGTGCCCAACTGTCTCAACACCCGTTGTGAAGGGTGGTCCCTGTGACCTATGGATATCCTCATGTATCTCTGGATCATATCTCTCTATACTCATCAATGATCCTAGGTACTCCTCATGCTCCTCCCTCAACTGGTGCTCCAGTGCTAAACCAACAACATCCTCTCGCAATGTGGCTGAGGGATATATTTGACTCTCTACTAAAATAGGTGTAGTGGGTTTTTGTCTAGTTTCTTCAAGGAGCTCCTCTGATCTAGACTCTGATTCTTGAAGGGTTTTCTATGTGCCTTCCAGGAATGTCTGTGTGCTCACCAACTCATGAGTGAGTCAGTCCACCTCAACCTCCTTCTCCCTCAATGCCTTGTGATACATCTCGCCAACCTCCAATAGGTAATCCCTATCCATCAACAACTGCTAGTAGTCGACCCTCATCACAATCACTCTCTCCATGAGTGTATGGAATTCGTCAATGACAAGTCCCCCATATAAACTATCCTGTGCCATCGAGGCCCTCCAACAATAACCTGTCACCAATGCATGTGTATCATCAATGCATCTAGTGGATGCCATGATCATGCCCTCACTAACTCTCAACTGTCCTGTGAAGTGTCGTGACTCCTGGTCACAATCTTATTGAGATGCTACCTCATGCCTCTCACTACTAGTGTCAACAATGGAATCCCCAACAACACACTCCTCAAAATATAAGGCACTGAACTGCCCACTGTCCCCTGTGCTAATGAGTCCTCCTGCATGCCACTGCACGCCATCACCAACTGCGGCCCCTATCTGAATCGCACCATATCCTGTATGGGCAGTTGTATCCTCCTATGCACTCACCCTACTAATATCATTTGTGCTTGGATCCCATACAGATGTGTCCAAACACGTGCTATGGGCATTCCGACCAATAAGGAGTGCATCCTCATCACTATAGATCGATCCTGGGAGTAAGTGTCTCAACAAGCTGTCGGTCTCCACAACCTGGTCCATTAGTGGAAACTCCAAGAGTGGTGACTCACTCTCCTCATATTGATAGGTATGTGTAAGGTCAACTAACTCCAAGCCATACCTCTCCTCCTAGGTCTGCAAATCCATATGTCCCTTGTGTACAATCCCCACACAAGACTCCTCTACCATATAAGGAATCCCACTAATATTCTCATGTGTCGTAGCTAGCATAGGTGACTAAGAAGATCAAAAATGCGGTTCACTCATCGTAGGAAGCTCATCATTCTACATGTATGACTTCCTTGAAGCCATGTCTACAGCCATCGGTAGGTCATCCAACCTCCTAAGCTCATCATGTTTAAGTGCCAACACATATGAATCCTCACAAGTGTCACCGCTATACTGAAGTGTTGAATCCTCAACATTACGTGATGGAGAAGATGAAGGATATGAGTTATCATCCTATCCATCCAATTGTCCCTCAGATGCGCAAGAGTCACTAGCCTTATCGGACTGTTCTAAATAGGCATCTATGGTTGCATTCACATGCATCTCTTCATCCTCGCTGTCATAGTGCACCTCAACAATGTGCACCTTCCCTTTACCCCTGCATCAGTGATTTGGCTTCCAAGGAACTTTGCAACTGTAGCAACGCTCCCTGCATCTAATGGGTGTAGGCTCCATCTATGCTCCTATCAATCCACTCGCTGGTAATGATGTATCTACATCCTTATCTGGTTTTCCCCTTAGGCTGGCAGGAAAACCAGCTCTGATACCACTATAATGTTCCTAACTTGGCTAGTCTAGGAAACACTGCTAATGTGTGTGTAGGATCAAAGGTTTACAACATATAAATGATCATACAAATAATAAGCGCGACAAAGGACTGCAAAGTTTGTATTATGATATCTCTGTGGATTACAAAATGGCCAAATGCGGCTGAATAAACTGACAATACTCGACTAGATCAACAAACAAAGGATCTTAGCCGGAATACAAATAAGCAACTGCGGCTGAATAAAATAACAACACTTGACTAGATCAAAAGACAAAAGTATCTTAGTCAGAATACAAATAAGTAACTAAAAGATAATACCTGGAGCTGATGAATCTGGACCCCGGATGGATACCCCTAGGGAATGCGCCTTCTTCTTCTGGAAAAATGCATCCTAGTGATTCCACCATCAGAATCAGATGAGATATGTCTCAAAACAACCGCCTTGGTCTACTGGGAAATGGGTCGGAAAGGTTTCCCTGAATCTAGTCTGGTGCTTGCTCCGGAACCCCAAATGTGCCCACCAAAAGTACCGCACGTCCAAGTCTGGAAAATGCATCCCAGTTGATTCCTCTGTCGGAATCTGATGAGGAACTAGGCAAAAGATGCACCTTGCCCTCCTCTCAAATGGGTCGGAGGGAAATCTCAGAATTCTCCCTAGATGGGATAAGTCAACTAAAAACCCTCTAAGAAGTTGTGCCCTCACCCTGGATGAATGCACCCTTGCTGCTCAAGTACCAATTCCATCTCCTCTCGATGGTCCTTTTCCTATTGCAATTCCACTGCATCTGTGCGTGCAAGAGACTGTACCTTCTGTGCGACGCTGACTTGCAGTTTATACAAGGCCTTGGTTGGTATCTGTGTCAATACCAACTGTATTTGAGCCAAGTTCTTTAGGGGTGTCTGCCCCATGATTTCATCCATGCGCAGCATGTTGGGTGTGATGTGAAATGTCGATCTCGGTTGTGCTATTGTTTGGATCCTGTCCTACTCACTTGATTCAGTTTCGCCTCCTATCTGTGATGTTGATGGGACCGTTCCTATGCTATTGTCGATCGCCTGCGCTTCTCCGAGTTGCTTGAGGAGTTGTCGTGTGTATGCTAGTTCTTCCTCAATTATGTCCCTTTGGCGCACCGCATTATCGAAATCCTCGACCGTACAATCCTGGATCATTTGGGCCACCATGTCTGCATCGTCATCGGTGATCATGTACTTTGGGGGCATTTTGTGTGTCTTTGCCTTCTTACGCATATGCCCCATCTGGATGACTGGCCTCTTAGTTTGGCCTTTCTCCTATGGAGTAACACTTGATGTGGTTCCTTGTCTTGTCTCAGCATGTTTTTGATGTCCATGTGGCACCTGTGTGTTGTTCTTCTTCCCCACCTGGGTGTCTTTCTTGGATGTCCCCCCTTTTTTCTATTGTGCCTTGTTCTGACCTATCATTGGTTTCTTGGGCACTGTTATCTCTGTGGCATGTGTCTGAACCTGTCTTACCTCCTACTCCTATATTTTTGTGGTTATTTCTCGATTGAAGACTGGAATCCCCCAGTCACCATCCCAATTCTTAATGGCCATCTCTATTTCCACCTGCTTGATGCAGTAGCATAGTTGTAGCCATTGATTCTCGAGATCTTTCCGCACCTTGATCCACATCACATGTCTAGTGGTTTTGAAGTTGGTTATTCCATGATACTGTGCAATTTCTTCTGGTGTCACCCTCCAAGTGTTGGTGATGTTTTCCTCTAAGTCGCTGAGATATCCTTCAAATATGGTTGCATTCGCCTTTCTGTTCTTAGGGTCCGAAGCAGGCCCAACAATAAGTATAGCGCTCTGTGGAAGGGATTGGGTCTAGTGGAAAAGAATGAATACTTTGGCTCCTTCCATACAATCAAGGCTATCAGGATGAGTAGACATGAATAATGAAATTATGTCCCCAGATCCTGTGCGTCCTTGCAGTCATCTAGGAACAGATTTAGAAAATAAGGGGCCTAGATGAGTGTGGTGCCCTCTGCACACTGTGTTGCAGTTGCGACAACCCTGGTTGGGACTTTCTCCCTGTAGCATTTCCTAAGTAATTTGCATGCCATAATTGTTGTGGCCATTCTTGTCGCAGCGTCACTAATACACTTGATGATGATTCCGAGCGACCCCCTTTAGGTGCCATATTTCTTCTTCATTTCCTCGGCCAATGCTTTCTCCTTTGTTTTGTCCTAAAGGAACTATGTGAGATCCTGACCTCATGATGGCAACCTTGTGATGAATGTGATGAGCCCTACGTCTATTGAGATGATTTGTTCCAACCACGGGTATCCTCCATGGGTGACCACCATCATCTAGTTGATGCAGTTGTTTGCATACTGGCCCCTCCCAAAGTGCAGGATGTCCAACAAGCCTAGAATCCCATTTTTGGCCAATTTTTTTGCCCACTGGACTGTGTAATGTTCATGACTTGGCTAGTCTAGGAAACGCTGCTAATGTGTGTGTAGGATCAAAGGTTTACAGCATATAAATGACCATACAAATAATAAACGTGACAAAGGATCTTAGCAAGAATACAAATAAGCAACTGCGACTGAATAAAATAACAACACTCAGTTAGATCAAAAGAAAAAGGGATCTTAGCCGGAATACAAATAAGTAACTAAAAGATAATACCCGGAGCTGATGAATCTGGACCCCGGATGGATACCCCTGGGGATTGCGCCCCTCTTCTTCTAGCAAAATGTGTCCTAGTGATTCCACCATCAGAATCGAATGAGATATGTCTCAAAACGACTGCCTTGGTCTACCAGGAAATGGGACGGAAGGGTTTCCCTGAATCTAGTCTGATGCTCGCTCTGGAACCCCAAATGTGCCCGCCAAAAGTGCTGCATGTCCAAGTCTGGAAAATGCATCCCAGTTGATTCCTTCGTCGGAATCTGATGAGAAACCAGGAAAAAGATGTGCCTTTCCCTCCTCTCAAATGGGTCGGAGGGAAATCTCAGAATTCTCCCTGGATGGGATAAGTCGACTAAAAACCCTCTCAGAAGTTGCACCCTCACTCTGGATGAATGTGCCCTTGCTGTTGGACACTGTATAACTGTTGCTGAAGAATGATGGAAGACCTGAATGATATTCCCGGTGACTAGGGTGTGTCTCTCAACACCAAAATCATCCAACTGGTGTCTTCCTCCTGGAATCCACTGAACTATCTCTCCTGAGATGCGCCTCTCTCCTCAATGACAAGTCATAATCTACATAATGATGAATTAGGTCGCTGACCCTTCCTTTATATCTTTCCAAAACCCTAAATCATTGCTAAAACCCTAATTCACTGTTCACTTCCAAAACCCTAAATCATTATTGAAACCCTAATTCACTGTTGACCTTTTCCCTCCAAGTGACTTTTACTTTATTTTATTATTCCTTGATTAAATCACTTAATTAATTAATTAATTAATCATTTTACCTCTAAAAAGTTATTTATCCATCCTTATGGCTTCTTTGGCCACTGAAAGTCACTTCTCATCATATTATCCTGTAGTGCTCTTCTTCCAAATTCCGATGAGCTATTACACTAAGAGGTTTCTCCAAGTAATATGCCCATTATGACCTTCTTCATGAAATTAATTAAGATATGACCCATAATAATTCAAAATTACGAAAATCGTCGGAATGCAACGAAACTGAAACCAAGCTGTGCAGAATGGTACCTGATGATGAACGATGCAAGTCAGGCCCAATAAAACCCCTCAATATCTCCCAAACTCTCTGTCACCCCTATCTGGCTACTCTAGTAGGCATAACACTCTGTAAAGTTATAATGTCCCAAAATGGGGACATTACAGTCCTCCTTGCCGGAAGATTGCTTTTCCTCAAGCAATAACTGAATCCAACTACATATGATACCGGGGTCCCATATCCACCTGTGTGACACAAGGTAGACTACACTCAAGATGTGGTCTCTCCAAGTGCTCACCACGCATGACACCCACATGCTCCTGATGAGTAGAATGATCAATAGCCAAAGAATCTCAGTCAACTCCTCGAACAACCACTCTACTCGAAACTCAACTCCATCAAACGTTGAACAACCAAGCACTCCAATCCCTGGATCCCATATCAAAATGTGAACTACAATGCCTCGTGAGATATAATCCTGTAACATATCACTACCATGAGTCTCTTGCAAATAACACACAGTCTCAAACCGAAATCAGTTTTTCCTACCAGACCATATCAAACCCAACACGACCCCCACCGATTGAACATGTTGTTTCCATAGTGAGGTACTACAAGAACTCAATGAATCACCAACTAGTGATGTGATCTCCCCAATACTGAAGCTCAATGGAAAATCAAGGTGACTTCCCCCTGCAAAGATTCGCTCGTCTCCACCAGTCATTGAAATTCCCAATCCTTTAATCCCAGGGTCCCATGCTAGTCTCTGACAGGGACCATCATGTTGATGCTGCTCTACTTTGATCATGACTGTCTGATCAAAGTATCCATTCTAGATCCTCCACTCCTGGATCCTCATAAGATGAAACAACCTATTGACCAAATGGACTCCTGGATCCCATGTCAAATTTGGAAGTTCATCACTTCCAATCCCCACTAATTGTTGTTGTGCCCTACTAGTAACTGTCGAAATCACTCCACCCTCATCCCAATGAGAGTCTGAATATGTATCAACCTCTGAGAGGTCCTCTTTCCCATGGCCTAGTATACTCCCGATCATTCCCAAGGCATTAACTGTCTACCCCTGATGATCCACCCCTATATTGATGTATGCAATCAAGACACTCCTGTTAGGTGGTCTCAGCCGGCCAACTCTCCATGCCCCCTGCCACTGTCTAGCTCCCCCTGTGCTGCTATCAATGATGAAAGTATCGGTAAAGGCCATCATAAATGTCTATAACCAACTATAGGACTGGAAAGTAGCATATGCTTTGGTCAATCCAAAGGTCTTAACCAAAAGCTCGTCCATCGGCACCCATGGTAAATAATCACCTGTACTCATCACTGAACACCAACCATCGGGTACAACAGTAGGTATCTCTACCAACTGTGGGTCAATCATTCTCCATCCATCATCACTCATGCAACTGTTGATATGGTGAAGGTGATCTCCCGGATCTGTATACTGCTACAAGGGAGAGGAATATCCATTCTCTACTAAGTACATCTCCTCCCTGCCATCCAGTTTGTCCCCCTGAATCCCACTGTACACCTTTGTATGTCTATGTGAACTACAAATCATCACTGTGTGCCCCTGCATACTCATGTGATCTCCTGTATACACCTGCAACATCATGGATTCTGGGTGTACTACGGGGTCATCCTCTACATGAAGGTCAACCAATCCTAGAATATAAATGGAAGTTTCCTCAGAACTGCCCCTAGCTCTGGAATCCCCATGTGTACATGTGTGCCCAACTATCTCAACACCCATCATGAAGGGTGGTCCCTGTGACCTATGGATATCCTCATGTGTCTCTAGATCATATCTCTCTATACTCATCAATGATCCTAGGTACTCCTCAGGCTCCTCCCTCAATTGGTGCTCCAGTGCTAAACCAACAACATCCTCTGGCAATGTGGCTGAGGGATATATTTGACTCTCTGCCGAAATAGGTGTAGTGGATTTTGTCTAGTTTCTTCAAGGAGCTCCTCTAATCTAGACTCTGATTCTTGAAGGGTTTTCTGTGTGCCTTCCAAGAATCTCTGTGTTCTCACCAACTCATGAATGAGTCGGTCCACCTCAACCTCCTGCTCCCTCAATTCCCTGTGATACATCTCGCCAACCTCCAATAGGTAATCTCTATCCATCAACAACTGTTGGTAGTCGGCCCTCATCAAAATCACTCTCTCCCTGAGTGTATGGAAGTCATCAATGACAAGTCCCCCATCTAAACTATCCTGTGCCATCGAGGCCCTCCAACAATAACCTATCACTAATGCATGGGTCTCATCAATGCATCTAGTGGCTTCCATGATCATGCCCTCACTGACTCTCAATTGTCCTGCCAAGTGTCGTGACTCCTGGTCACAATCCTGTTGAGGTTCTACCTCATGCCTCTCACTACTAGTGTCAACAATGGAATCCCCAACAACACACTCCTCAAAATATAAGGCATTGAACTGCCCACTGTCCCCTGTTCTACTAAGTCCTCCTGCATGCCACTGCACGCCATCACCAACTGCAGCCCCTATCTGAATCGCACCAGATCATGTATGGGCAGCTGTATCCTCCTATGCACTCACCCTACTAATATAATTTGTGCTTGGATCCCATACAGATGTGTCCAGACACGTGCTATGGTCATTCCGACCAATAAGGAGTGCATCCTCATCATTGTAGATCGATCCTGGGAGTAAGTGTCCCAACAAGCTATCGGTCTCGACAACCTAGTACATCAGTGGAAACTCCAAGAGTGGTGACTCACTCTCCTCATACTGATAGGTATGTGTAAGGTCAACTAACTCCAAGCCATACCTCTCCTCTTGGGTCTGCAAATCCATATGTCCCTTGTGTACAATCCCCACACAATACTCCTCTACCATATCAGGAATGCCATTGATATTCTCATGTGTCGTAGCTAGCATAGGTGATTGAGAAGATCAAAAATGCGATTCACTCATCATAGGAAGCTCATCATTCTCCATACATGACTTCCTTGAAGCCATGGCTACACCCACCGGTAGGTCATCCGACCTCCTAAGCTCATCACATTTAAGTGCCAACACATATGAATCCTCACAAGTGTCACCACTATACTGAAGTGTTGAATCCTCAACATTACGCGATGGGGAAGATGAAGGATATGCTTTATCATCTTGTCCATCAAACTATCCCTCAGATGCGCAAGAGTCACTAGCCTTATCAGACTGCTCTAAATAGGCATCTATGGTTGCATTCACATGCATCTCTTCATCCTCGTTGTCATAGTGCACCTCAACAATGTGCACCTTCACTTTACCCCTGCATCGGTGATTTGGCTTCCAAGGAACTTTGCAACTGTAGCAATGCTCCCTGCATCTAATGGGTGTAAGCTCCATCTGTGCTCCTATCAATCCACTTGCTGGTAATGATGTATCTACATCCTTATCTGGTTTTCCCCTTAGGCTAGCAGGAAAAACAGCTCTGATACCACTGTAATGTTCCTGACTTAGCTAGTCTAGGAAACAATGCTAATGTGTGTGTAGGATCAAAGGTTTACAGCATATAAATGATCATACAAATAATAAACGCGACAAAGGACTGCAAAGTTTGTATTATGATATCTCCGTGGATTACAAAATGGCCAAATGCGGCTGAATAAACTGACAATACTCAACTAGATCAACAAACAAAGGATCTTAGCTGGAATACAAATCAGCAACTTTGGCTGAATAAAATAACAACACTTGACTAGATCAAAAGACAAAAGTATCTTAGCTAGAATACAAATAAGTAACTAAAAGATAATACCCATAGCTGATGAATCTGGACCCCGGATGGATACCCCTAGGGAATGTGCCCCTCTTCTTCTGGCAAAATGCGTCCTAGTGATTCCACCGTTAGAATTGGATGAGATATGTCTCAAAACAACCGCCTTGGTCTACGAGGAAATGGGTCGGAAGGGTTTCCCTGAATTTGGTCTGGTGCTCACTTCGGAACCCCAAATGTGCATGCCAAAAGTATCGCACGTCCAAGTCTAGAAAATGCGTCCCAGTTGATTCCTCTGTCGGAATCTGATGATGAACTAGGCAAAATATGTTCCTTTCCCTCCTCTCAAATGGGTCGGAGGGAAATCTTAGAATTTTCCCTGGATGGGATAAGTCAACTAAAAACCCTCTAAGAAGATGTGCCCTCACTCTGGATGAATGCGCCCTTGCTGCTGGACACTGTATAACTGCTATTGAAGAATGATGGAAGACTTGAATGATATTCCCGGTGACTAGGGTGTCTCTCAACACCGAAATCATCCAACTGGTGTCTTCCTCCTAGAATCCACTGAACTATCTCTCTAGAGATGCACCTCTCTCCTCAATTACAAGTCATAATCTGCATAATGATGAATTAGGTCACTAACCCTTCCTTTATAGCTTTCCAAAGCCCTAAATCATTGTTGAAACCCTAATTCACTGTTCACTTCCAAAACCCTAAATCATTACTAAAACCCTGATTCGTTGTTGACCTTTTCCCTCCAAGTGACTTTTACTTTATTTTATTATTCCTTGATTAAATCACTTAATTAATTAATTAATCATTTTACCTCTAAAAAGTGATTTATCCATCCTTATGGCTTCTYCGGCCACTGAAAGTCACTTCTCATCATCTTATCCTGTAGTGCTCTTCTTCCCGATTCCGATGAGCTATTACACTAAGAGGTTTCTCCAAGTAATATGCCCATTATGACCTTAGTGAAATTAAATAAGATATGACCCATAATAACTCAAAATTACGGAAATCGTTGGAATGCAACGAAACCGAAACCAAGCTATGCGGAATGGATCTTGATGATGAATGGTGCAAGTTGAGCCCAATAAAACCCCTCAATATCTCCCGAACTCTCTGTCACCCCTATCTGGCTACTTTGGTAGGCATAACACTCTGTAAAGTTATAATGTCCCAAAATGGGGACATTACAGACTGGTTGATTAATTGGTTTGCCAAAGGGTCCTATACCCATGGTCTATAGGTATACTTTCTTGGCGAACTATGGGAACTTGTCTGTGTCTGTCACATCATGGTCTGAGTACCTCAATTTCTCTACATGGCCTAATATATTTGTTGTTATCTGTACCCCTTATGGAATGCGTGACAAGATAATGGTTGTGGTGGATTTCCTACACGGTGACCTTGGTACCGCCTACTTGCCCTTCCACTGTGGTGGTTGACTCGAGGTTACAGTCTCCATTGTTCTCTCTTTTGCATACTCATATGGCCAGTCGGTGACATATTCCATTGTTCCCTCCTGTGGATGTTCTAGTGTGGTTGTCTGTGACCTTTCCAGCATGGTCATTTCTACCTAGTTTGGGGCCATCCCATTGGTTCTTGGGCCTTCTTCATGGTTTTCAGGGTGCAATTGGTTGCCTGTGTCCTCAGCCTGTTGGCCCTGTCCCTCTTTTGGAACATCAATGTCCATGCCCACTGGTGTTGTCTGTTAGGTTTCCTCCACGATGGGTGTGGGGCTTCCTAGTGTCAAATCAGGCGATGAGATTCCATCCACGTTGACGACTTATGGAGGTTGAGGTGTTTTTTGTTTTCTTCCCTACGACTGTGGTGGTGCTATAGTGCTGCTTCGAGGTTGTCTGGCAGTCTGGATTGGTTCTCCTTGTTTGGGTGGTGCCATGGTGGTAAGGATGTTGTTCGCCGAGCTCAGTGGCCTCTGCAACCTTAAATCTCTTCTTCGTATGCCCTATCGCTCAGTTCCTTTTCTGATTTCACAATAACCTTTCCTCTACCGCATGATTTCTTTGTATTAGAGTCATGTGAAGCTTGTCAAAGATGTTATCATGATTGTGCTTTAATTGAATCGTCGCTTCCCGCGTACTTTCCATTGATTTCCCTTGTCGTCTCCAGTTGGCACGATTAATGCAGTGTCCCATCAGTCGTTTATGGTATTCAATTCTCATAGTTGTCGTCAGTTGGCGCTTCTTTTGTCATATCTATCTTTCCCGTTGTTTCCGCTTTGTAGTGATCGTTGGCCTTGTCTTCGTTGGGATAGCATTATCAAGTGTGCGCGCTCATTTTATTTTTGGCGCACTATACCTCTATTGTTCTCTTTTGATGTCTGGCACGACGTGACATTTTTTTTTTTAAGTGCTAAGTGGTTGATTGTCCTTATACAACTTCATTCATCTCCCATTTATCATCCCTCTGAGTTTTTTGCCTCATAAATCCTTCAACTATACAACTCCCCATCTGTAATAGTTTTTACTTCATATGGTCCTAACCAATGCATTCTGAGTTTTCCTGGATGTTGAAGGGATTTACTTTCATACATCAAAACTAAGTCTCCTTCCTTGAAACTTTTCCTCTTGATATGTTTGTCATGCCAAGCTTTGTCTCTTGCTTTCTGGACTTCTTGGTGAAACCCTGCTAGAATCCTATCTTCGTCCATTATCATCATTTTATTTATCCTATCCTTTACTACACCTCATTTTGTCATGTTCATAATTATTGCTACACGTAGACTGGGTACCATAAACTCCAGTGGCACCACTGCTTCTTGTCCATATACCAATCTGAATGGCTTTTGTCCTATCAATTTCTTGCATGTGGTCCTATATGCCCATAATAATGATGGTATCTTTAGGTCCCAATCATCCCTATTAACATTACAGATATTCATCAATGCATTTTCAAGGATCTTGTTAAAGGCTTCCACTGTTCCATTTGCTTGAGGATGATATGGTGTACTCTTTTTATGATGAACTTCAAATTCCTTAGTCATAGCCTTAATAGTATTGTTAATGAAGTGAGTGCCTTGGTCACTCATCAAAATCCTCAGGCAACCAAATATGGTAATCACTTGTTCGAACAGGAAGTGTGTTGTTGTCTCTGTGCTGCAATATTTTACTTGTGCTACTTTCGCCCATCTTGTCAGGTATTCCATCGCAATGATAATGTACCTTGCTCCTGATCTTTTTGCGGGTGGGTTAATTGGTCCCACAAAATTTATGGCCCATTTTTCAAATACCTGCAAAGTTACATGTGGTCGCAGGGGCATCTCGTCCCTTCTATTAAGTTTACCAACCTTCTAACATACATCACATTTCTGGCAGTAATCCTTTGAGTCTCTGTGAATAGTCGGCCACCATATTCTTGCGTGCAATACCTTATATGCAGTATCTTTGCCTTCATAATGTCCTCCTACTATTCCCTCATGGGCTTCTGCTAAAATCCTTGGTCTTTCATGTTCTAGCACACATCTTCTCAAGATGCTATCTGCGCCCATTTTGTATAAGTTTCCTGCAATCAGTTGATAGTCTACAGCCCGAAATACCAAATTCTTCTTTTGTGCGACATTATATTCCTGCGGTGCAGTCCCTTTACTTAAGTACTAGATAATGTCTGCGAAGTATTCGTTAGCGATCTGGACTGAAAATAACTGTGCATCCAGAAAGTTGTCCTCTAGATTTGTAGGTTCCTGCCCATTCATGATCCTTGATAGGTGATCAGGTCCTTCATTCAACTTTCCTGGCTTGACTATTACTTCGAAGTCAAACTCCTAGAACATCAATAACCATCTACAAATTCTCCCCCCCCAACACTGTCTTGTTGACTAGGTATTTGAGCGTTAAATGGTCTGTGAACATCTTGAAATGTTTTCCCAGTAAGTAATGTCTGAATTTATGAAGCGCATAGACCATAGCTAGGCCTTCCCTCTCTATAGTGTTGTATTTCTTCTTTGATTCTAATAGTTTTCTGCTAGCAAATTTTATAGGATGATCCAATTTCCCTTCTCCTGGCTGCGCCAGAATAGCTCCAAGTACTATGGTTGATGCATCTACATGTACATGGAATGTCTTCTCCTAGTCTAGGAATACTAGTATTGGTACAGTCACCATATTCTCTTTCAATGTATCCAGGCCATGTTGACAATCCTCATTCCACTGAAACGTTGTGTCTTTCCTTAGCAGCTTCTCCATTGGCACAATGATTTGCGCGTACCCTTTTATAAATTTCCTGTAGTATCCCATGTGTCCCAATGTCGCTCTTAGTTGATGGATTTTTTTTTGTGGTGGAAGGTTAACGATTACTGCAATCTTGGAAAGATCTACTAGCAAACCTTGCTTGCATACTATATGGCCCAATAGTATCCCAAAACGTGTTCTGAGGATGCACTTCTTGATGTTTAACGATATCTGCAACTGCCTCCATCTTTCTAACATCAACCGCAAGACCTGTACATTGTCTTTCAATAGACTATAGACTATCCAATCATCGAGGTATACCTCTAGAAACTGGTGGATAAATTCTTTAAATGCATCTATGACTACTCTGGAAAATATTGTTGGTGTATTCTTCAGTCCGAACGACATGACTGTGTACTGGTAGGATCCCCATTCTGCTGAAAAAGTGGTCTTGTATCTATCTTTTGGTGCTATCTTGATATGATGGTATCCTAAGCATTCATCAATGGATGAATAAGCTTCTTGTCCTCCTACGTTCTCCAACACCTCATCTGTGAAAGGTGTAGGGAGCAGGTCATGTAGGCATGCATCATTCAACTTCCTCAAGTCGATGCATATTCTTATCCTCCCTTATTTTTTCTCTTGAACTACCATCGAGCTTATCCATTATGATTCTTATATAGGTTCTATGATTCCAGCCTCCAACATCCTATCGATCTCAGCTTTGACTTTTTGCTTATATATCGGATTTAGTCTGTATGGTCGTTGTCTGATCAGTCTTGCCTCAACTCTTAGTGGCATCTTCATTTCACCTAGCTCTCCTGCTATGCCCTTCATTTCTGTGAACATTGTTGGGAACAGGTCATTGTACTTGCACAGTAAATCTGTTATGCTTTCCATTGTTTTCTCATCCCAATAGTCTCCAATGCTGGCCATTTTTGTATTCTCAATTGTCCCAATGTTGACTTTCTTCAACTTGATCGGCACAACAATTACTTCTAATTCTAGAGGTGGACCTTCCACTTCTCTTTCGCCTTCAACATCCTCAATCTAAATATCGTGCGGGTCATCTTCCACTGGTACTTCTTTCTGCACATGGTAGCATGACAGTAGTTCTTTCACTGTTTGTCTGTTTTGTTGTTGTTCTTTTGTTATGAGTTCAACTTCTGGTTCCTTAATGAATATCACCCCTATTATTTTTTTAAGTGTTGCATCTATGTTGGGGTTCTCATGCTCAAATGATAAAGTGAATGTAAAGTTTTTTTGTAGTACTGTCCAGCTCGTATTTCCTCTGCATGGTTCTTGGTCTGTATACCAGCTTACTGGGATGCCCTCTAATGTGTGGATAAAATGATGAGGCCATTCCTCTCGTGGTGTCATTTTCCACAACGCTCTACACTTCTCCAAGTGTCCTATTGGTGCCCCCTGTCCATCATATGTATGTTGTTGGTTGCTTCTTTTTTCTGCGCCAAACCTAATGCTCAGTAACTGCTTACATTGGTACCATTCCTTGATTGTTTCTTTATGTGTGCCCCACCATCTCGTAGGGGTCTCCTTGAGTGTTATATCTAGTGCTAAGAATCTATGATTTTCTAACACTTCATCTTTGTAGCTTGTCAAGAATGCTTCTAAATCATTTACGCCATGGAAATTGGGTCGTTCCCTTATCTCCATACCTACCCATCTTACTACGTGGTCTATTCTTGCGCATCTTCTTGTGGAAACTTTGTGTAGCCTCTGTTGCCAATTCTCTAAACCCGTATCTGAGTCTAACACACATGAGGTGATGTTGAGTGTCCCATCTGCAGTTGGGTTTATGTAATCTTCATCCTACACAGTTTTTGTTTACAACTGGCTAATTTCCTCTAGGTCCAAGCATGTAGGCTCTATGAACCTTTCCCCTTTCGATGGGTCTAATGGCGCAATGACCCTGTATTTCCCTGACTCGAAAGTCATTTTCTACATCTTAAGTTGATTATGGCCTGGTTATCAAATGCCCAATCCAAGCCTAGCAATGCTGGATAAGGGGTTGTGTCGTCCACTATCTCTATTACTTAGAAATCGACTTTAGTCCGTACTCCATCCAGGTCTACTATCACTCCTTTTATTCTTCCAATTGGTAGAACTTTGTGCTAATTTTCTAGTTTCAGTTGAACCGGTGAATATCCTAATGTGGGCTCTACCATACATTGCCATGTTTTCTTGGGTAATACATTGACTTCGGATCCTAAATATAGTACGATATATCCCATGTTGAAATATCCAATGTTGGCATTCATCTTGAACTCCCTACTTGTTATTCTCCTTATATGTAGGTGATTGATTGTTTTCTATTCTATCTTTCCTTTTGTCTCTACGCTACATCTTTCTAGGATATTTTGTAATATTTTGATAGAGGATGGATCATTTAGTAATATTACACGTGATTGAAAAAATCCTTTGATTGTACTTACTTTTCCCAGGGGCTTCATTTCTTTGGTATGACCCAACGATGGAGGCATCTAGTACTCTAGTACTTCCTTAATATGTTGCGCGGTTGAGGTCGACACAACGTCTGGCTTCAAAAATTATTTTCTGGCTTGCTTAAATATCTCCTTTCGTTCTATGCGTCAAACTACTTCCTTGGTTTGGAATTCTTCCTCACCCATTGGTGTTGTACTGGCTCTTATCATACTGCGTCATTTCCTGTTTTAGCTCCTCTATGTGTAAATATGTTGATGTTTCTTTCTTCATCCCTCGCTTCTGCTGAAATCCACTAAACATTCTGATTGTTCTAATTCCTCTTTTCTTGTATATTTCCTAGTAGCACAGTACATTCTTTTGTGTCATGATCCGATGCGCAACAATACATACAGGTCACCGGTGGAAGTGGACATTCTCTTGCATAGTGTCCTGGTTGTTAACAGTCGTGACATAACACTGGTTGATCCGGATTATTTTCGGCACGAAATGAGAGCGGAGATATAATAAAGAAATGCATAGAGATATTGCAGATATTCAATAATATAACAAAAATGTATCAGAGATGCAACCATAAA
>JZKD02S0910217.1:176964-191745 GCA_000966675.3 Picea glauca
AGAACCTTGATCTCGAAAAACCTTCATTTAGGCCCTCAAAATGGCCCCGAAAGTTAAAACCTGCTAAAAATAGTAAATTGCCAAAATTGCCAGAAAGTTGTTTTGAGCCAATTGGGAAAGGTGGGTGGCCACCGATATCCACCTGGATCACTGGTCCTCTACCTCTTCCAAAGCCTCCTCTTTCTCTTCCTCTACCTATGTAGCCATCTTGATCCCCTCGCGGCACGTTATACTAAGGCACATGGTTATACTGTGTGGTATTATAGTGTGGTTGCGCGATATTGTATTGTGGTTACGCTGTGTTATATGGTTGTTGTGCAGTATTATACTATTGTTGCGTAGTTTTGTATGGGGTTGGTACTTGGTTAAAATGAGGTGCGTCTTGCCCGGTCATCATTTCTGTCTACACCTGATATGCATCTGATGTCATCTCTCTCATCAACTCCATGGTTCTACAGTCTTTATCATCATGGCCTACTGACTTGCAAAAGTTGCAATGCGAGCTCTTTGGGACTGTCTGGTACTTCTGCATCATTGGGAAGTGATATGGATCATGGCCCTGTTTCTTACAAATTTTTCACCATATTCCTCTTGTTGGTAACATATTTGGCAATCCTATTGCCATGTACTGCACGAATGTTGGAAATTCATTCTTATGGTGTCCTTCTGTCCTACATGTGGTACACCAAACAAATTCTCTTTTTTCCTTATGTTTGTTTTGGTTTATCTGGAATGTTAAGTTCTTCATATCCTCCTTTAGCTCCTTGATGGCTGGATCTGTCTTCTGATATTGGTTTTCTTCCAGTTGCGGGGTTGCATGAAAAGCCTCTTCCTATGTTTGAAACTTCTATTGTCGCAGTGGATATTTCAAGTGTGGTAATAGTGAGTTGACGAACAGGTGCCTATGTTTCATATCTGTTGTGACATATTTCAGCTTCCCTTTTAATCATTTGAATCTCTGGTCAATCTCCCATACAAATTCTCTTAGTTTCTGTCTAATCTCTATCATCTCGTTCATGTATTAATCCTCTAAACTAGGCTTCTAGAACTCATTTATTAGTAGCTTCTTGATATCTACAATCGTTCTGGTTGTCCCTGGAGGGTTTGTGGCTAAACTCATATACCAATCCAGTGCACAATCCCTTAGTGTGATAGCTAACTATGCAAGCTTAGTGTCCTCATATGTGATCTGTTTTGCTTCCCATATCTTTTCACAGATAAACAGGTGCTTCTCCAGGTCTTTCGACGCTTCTCCTTTAAATTTTGGTAACCTGATGGTGGGATCATGTCTTTCCATCCTGAATGTTGAACTACTACCTCCACGCGGTGTAGATACTTGACTAATGCTTCCTAAACTGGCTCCCCCAGTTGTTGTTCCTTGTGTATATGTGCTTCATGTTGTCTTCCTTCTCCCAAAATTTGGTTGTATAAATCGTGGTGTTCTTCTTGGTGTGTTAGTCGCACATGGGTTTATGGGTTCCACACTGACATTAATATGGATAGGGTTTCTTCCTTCTATTCCTTCTCTTGGAACTCTCATCTTCTTCTCATATGTCATGCACAGGATTTCCTCAATCTGCTCCACATCCCGGAGATCCTCTACCTCCTCTTCATCACTTTCCAAGCCTTCCCTCATGGCTATGACTCTCTTATTGGTATTTACCTTGTATTGGTAGGGTACTCCACTGCGCATCTTTCCAATTGTCTCCATGATCCGCTTGATCTGGTCGTCGTCCATCATAATTGGTTCTAAGGCCTCCTCCTTCTTTCCTTTATCCCCTTCTCCTTCCATTTCTCCCTTTTTTGTCAGTGCATCCCCCCTTCCCCCATGCACACAGGGAGGTTTAGTTGTCTGACTCCATTGTCATTACACCTTTTTATATAGTAGTATCTTAATGGAAGTATATAATGATCTAAGATACCTGCCTCGAGGTCCCTTCAATAAGTCTTGTTCAGTTGCGTTGTATGAATTTGTTGTATCTAATGCAAACTCTATGATAAATCCAGAAATAATGTTGTCTAACCAAAAATTTACTTCGCACGTGAATTTATTATCAACGCGTTGTAGCTACGCGATCTCTTCAGGATTCCACTCTAGCTGTCTGATCCGATTTGTCAGAAGGTTGTCTTTCAATCTTTTGATCCACTTCTTCAATATGTGTGGGAAATCACAGAAAAATACCTCATGCAAGTCGGTGAATACGTACTTGTCCAGATACTTGTGCAGTGTTAACTTCAGGTTTCTGTTATCTTTCTGCACAAACTCCATCGCCTTTGTCTTCAGCCAGATTTCTATCTCAGCCTTTGTGGGATTCCACGGTCTCAACATCCATTTTTATATTCGCATTCTTTCACCTTTTTGTCGTCCGATCCAGTATTCTTTTGACACGCCTTCCACAGATCTCATATGCTCAATCCCCTTTCCTTTAAATCAGCCGAAAATAGAACCATTTGTTGGTTTTCCTTTTCCCTTTTAGTCATTTACCATTATAGATTGACCCCGGTTCATAACCAAGAAGCTTCCCAACAAAATCCCTTAAATACTATCAGCCCCTCTGGTCACCCAGAAGTCAACGCAATACACGAAGTGCACTGCGCAATCTCACATGAGATAGCTCTATGGGTGGCTGCAATACTCAGGTGTTTGCAACCTGGGACTAAGCGAGATCTATGCTTGTACAACACAACCTTTATTTAATCTATTTAACATACTATTATAACATTTAGTCTATGGATGCATGTAAAATACAATATCTACTTAATCACTCATTAATTCAACATTCATCAGCTAATCAAAAACAAAGACACATTCATTTATTCCCACAACACAGTGTTATCGTGGTTCACCCCCTCCTGGGCTACATCCACAAAGATCTGGCTCTCAGGATTTTATTATGGTTTATAAAGATACCACGCCACACGTGTTTACAGTCTTAGTTCTCCCTCTTTCACACCGGCTCCTCGATCCCTGCAAGGCTGACTTTATCGCACCAGGCTCCTCAGCCTGTGATCTACCATTCGGGACTGAGTCGCTCATTCCCTCCTTATCTCACCAGCTTAATGATTCATACATTTCTTACATTACTCTTCCTCTCTCTCTCTCTCTCTCTCTCTCTCTCTCTCTCTCTTCGTCCCCCTCTGTATCCCTCTAGTCCTCTCTATTAGTCTCTCATTTCTTCTTCTTAGTACTACTTATTTATATTTTTGGCTCACCAGTCATTACAATGCATTACAAAAACCCTAACCCTAGCATCGTTAGGTCTTCCATGCGTGCGCATGTGCTTCTTTTCCTTCCAGCTGTCTCTTTCCTCTTGCATGCATTTCTTCCCAAAATAGCCTTTCTTTCTGATTCAACCTGCTTCCAACATTCCCCCTTAGCCCCTCGAGCCACAAAGGGGCCACGCACACACAACCAAAATCCTCTAGCTCCCATATCACCTCGCAAGGTAGAGCCACCACTCTCTCTCTCAGGATGGGTATCCCAACTCTCACAAGTAAAACCAGTCATAATTTATGTAGCATAACCTTACTCATAACCAGTGCGATCCTTTCCTCCTCTCAGTCATTTTTTTTATAGAATTTCCTTAGTGACACCTTTCCATTCACACATTTAATTCATTTTTTAAAAAGTAATTAGGAATTATTCCCCCCATACACTTGTCACCCGTTCCCTTAGTTGCACAAATAAATCCACAATTTAATTTATAAAAGTCAATTTCCCTCACTCATCATAAAAGCGCTCCTAAAATCAATCCCATTTGTCCATTTATTCCCTTTATTTCCAATTAATGACTGACACCTTTCTAAAACTGGGTTGAGTTAAAATAGGAATGTTCTCTAGTTAGAATAAACTCTAGATTCCTTTCTATGCGTACCCATTCCTTTAGTTTTATTCCATTTTACCTTAAATTCCAATTTGGTAATTACTTGCAGACATGTATTAAATCACTCTTTTAGATTTATTTTTAGTTTCATTGATTCTTAAATTGATTTATTTCATCCCCTCATTATTTAATTTAAAATTTTAGTTTTTAGTCTTCTCACTAACTGTTATGACCCAAGGGGGGCATATATATGGATAAATGTATATGATATGACCCCAAGGGGGGGCATATATGGGCTTAAATGTACATGTAATGTATAAATACATATGTTATAGGGTCATCCTAGTGATAAAGGGGCCTCATGTGCAAGTGTGAATAACTATATATAAGAGATCATGTATTCATTATGAGGAATTGTGAAGTATGGAAGGTATTTGGTTATTTGGAGGGGGTTCCCCTATTCTTTAAGGAGTTATTGTGTAACTTATATATCTTGGAGTTGTGCTCCACGTTGAAATTCTTTACATGGTGTGTACTTCTGTAATTTTATGATATATGTAAGCATTTGGATCATAACATTTGGTATCATAGCTCAAGGTCTTGGGGTTTCACTGCTACATCTGAGACACCTTGGAATTTTCACTATAAATTTGTTTCTACATTGTTTCCGAAGGAACCCCTTGGAGTGGATTTAGTATATGGAGGAAGGTACGTGGGGTTCAAATTTCATCTCTTGATGCCTTATCAGTCCGAAGATATAGCCTGTGTAAGATAGGGTTATGGAATCATCCTGAATTTAGTCATCGCGGAATTTTCTCTATAATTTTTTTTTTGTAACATTTCAGACCTTGAAATACGGAGTATATTCAAAGAAATTATCAATATAGTTTTGATAAAAATTTCATCTTCTAGGTCATCCTAATTTTGTATATACACCTTGTATAATATAGGGTAGTTAACTAGTCCTATTGACTAGTCTCAAACAAGTGTTCCGGGTAAAAAAGGCATGACTTCTTCATAGGGCATCCAAATTGAGTGAGACCAGTTGTATTGAATAGTGGACAGGCCATAGTATATATGATATAATTTTCATAATTTTATATCAATTATTATGCATGGGGAACTATGTACAATTTCTCTCTACTGTAAATGCCAAAATAATCAAGGTGTGGGGAAGTTATCATAACTTCCACTTGGCACATCCAATTTTGGTCAGACCTGTGGCATTGCAGAGAAGAATTTTCATAGTACTAGAGGTCTCAATTTCAGACTGAGAAGGGTTGTAATTTCATAGATACATCATAAGTAAGGTTAGCCAAGAGGACAGAGTCCAAATCAGGGTTTCAAAGGTATGTTCACTTAAAACTATCATAACTTTTGATTGGAATGTCTGATTGAGCCGATTTAAAATACATTGGAAATCTAACACATAGAAGAGAATATTGTAACAAGTATTACAACTATTTTATATCTTTATCCTTAACATATTGAGGTTGTGATTTGAGGGTTGGGATTAAACCTCAATTAAGAATCAATGGAAATACCTAAATTTACAGGAGATGAAGATAAAGATGAAATCAATCCTATGGAATGGTTGAGGTTGGTAAAAGAATATAATATGACTCCTAGGAAAGAAAGATATTATTTTTTTGATGAAGCTTCGAAGTGGTGGATGAGTGTTGATCAAAATACTAGATGGCACTGCACATGGGAAGAATTTGAAAAACTCTTCTCAGATAAATGGATTAGGGATACAAAAATGGAGGAATCACATAGAATTCAAGATGAATTAAAAGAAGAAAAGGAATAGATTAAGAAGAAGAGTGAGGAGCTATATAAGATATGATCCCTTAATGAATCACTCATTAAGGAGGTTAATAACTTAAAGCAAGAAAATAATAGTAAATCAAAGTGGGAAAATGATGAGTCAAGGGAAGATTTGAAAAAGAAAGATGAAGAGATATGTAGATTATGAAACCATAATAAAAAAAACTATTGGATGAGGTCAAGAGATTGAAAGAAGAAAAGAAGAATTGTCAAAATAAAGAAGAAAGAATGATCTTAGTTGAAGAATCTACCGAAAGACTGGAAGATGAAATTTTCATGAAGGTTGAGGAATCCTTAAATAATGATGAGATAAAATCAGAAATACAAGCCAGAATTGAAGAAGGACGTCAACATTTGTTAGATGGGATCACATTGCAGCTTCAAAAGGAGAAAGAAGACAAGATTCAAGAAAGTCAACAAAAGATACTTGAAGAAGTTGAACTCTATCTAGAGGATGTACATGCCAAATATGATGGTATTATCTCTAAGGCTAGAGTAATCAAAGACCAAGAAAACATGATTGAGGATTCCATTGTCTCTGAAAATAAGATAGATGAAATGCATGTCAAGAGTGAAGAAAAACTGTTAAATGTGAAACTGTATAGACACCCTCATCGCCAAGAAACATTTCAAGGAAGACAAGAAGGACGATATCAACATTATGAAGGAAAAAGATGGAATACTTGTCAATATTCATGGAACAAGGCATCACCAAACTACTATTCAATAAGTTATTATCAGAGACCAACAACCACTACAAATTGGAGAAGCTTCAACAAAAATACATGGAATCAAATGAAAGAAAATTATGCAACAACTAGACGCCAAGGATTAAGACCGAAAAGAATTAATTTTGGATGGAAAGATCATGAACAATGGAATGAAGAAAGTAGAAACATAAGAAAATCATATTACTTGGTTTCGTCACATGTGAAGCCTTCAAATGCAAAGCTTTGAGGACAAAGATTTTTGAAGGAGGGTATTATGTTATGACCCAAGGGGGGCATATATATAGCTAAATGTATATGATATGAACCCAAGGGGGGGCATATATGGGCTTAAATGTACATGTAATGTGTAAATATATATGTTATAGGGTCAGCCTAGTGATAAAGGTGCCTCATGTGCAAGTGTGAATAACTATATATAAGAGATCATGTATGCATTATGAGGAATTGTGAAGTATGGAAGGTATTTGGTTATTTGGAGTGGGTTCCCCTATTCTTTAAGAAATTATTGTGTAACTTATCTATATTGGAGTTGTGCTCCACGTTGACATTTTGTACATGGTGTGTACTTCTGTTATTTTTTGATATTTTGAGCATTTTGGATCATAACATAATAACCATGTGAGAACGAATTAACATACCTCGTCCTAACGATGGTGGATAAAAATTCAAAGAACCAAGGACGACACGGAATGATCAACCACTTAAACTTTGACGACTTCCTGGATAGCTTGCATGACAGAGGACATAAGGATTTTGAATCAGATGACCCATGTTCTTGATATAATTTGCCACGAGCTTCTAACCTGAAATCGTGGATCATGACACAATTTCAATAATCATATTGCACCCCTTCAAAAGATTTAGTCAAGGTAATGAGGGCATGATTGAAAGGAGTGGCTAAAGTTTGAAGTGCAGGGCTTAAGGAGTAATCGAACTGAGTTTGAAGGCATGAAATTAACCTAATTCAAAACATATGTGAAGCCAAACCCTTATCCAAAACGCATAGGTTAAATGCATATTTGATATAAATTAATAAAGGTATAGCGTCAAACATTGCTCGAGTCCAATGTTTTTCATAGGGTAATTTGAAAAGTCTGCCTAACATACTTTTAGAATGACTACTGGTAAAATATAATCAGAATTTAGAGGACTTCATAAAAGGTTATAAAATGTGATCAAATGTTTGATTAAATGGAATGATAACCTCTTATAAATGAAAATTGGGATTGATAACAAAAAAGTCATCCATCAAAGCGAGGCATGTATGTTGACACTGTACAAAGAATTTTCCAGGAAAGATCTTCGAGAGAAATCCTTAATTTCATGCTTCACCGTCATGAAATTAACGATAAATGTGAAAACGCACACATTAAAATCGACACAAAAGCAAGCATGCGCAAGAAAGTTGTAAAGGAAAATGATCACATGTAAAACTAAACAAAATCATTTAAGAAACATATTTACAAAGAGTCTATCAATCTAATGAAGACAACATCATTGGACAACTAACCATTTTATGGCTAACCCTATATTTTCAAGGTAAAATGATAGGGTGTTGGTTGGGGCAGCCAACAATACCCCCACTCAATGAGGAGCTAGTGGTATTATCCATCTAGATGAGGTTTCCATTGTTTCCTTTTCAACCAGCCTAGGCAAGGCCAGTAACAACTACAGTGAATTCATGGCCCCTGAGCTTTGCTTTTATTGGCTCAAAAAAATATATATATATATAAATTGCATATTTATGGGGATTCTCAGTTTGTTATCAAATGCATGGATGGTACCAACCATCTTCATAACTACTCCCTACAACCTTTGTTTGAATAAATCAAAGTTATCACATCCTCTTTCTCTCATGTCTCTTTCACTCATGTATACAGACACACAGGAATTCAAAAGTAGACACTCTCTCCAAAGCTGGATTGGAGATGGACTATGGCAGTTGGAAGGTATGGGAAAATGATCCATGGGGATCCTCGAAATTTTTTCATAACTCTTGGCTCAATCTCTAATTGAGCGATTCCACTAGCTAGGCTATACAAAATTTTGGATACCTATAAATTGATACCTTAAATGCTTTTCTTGATATACTTTTCATTTAGATAATATGGATTGGATTGTTTTCTCTAATGATGACTCACTTTAACTCAGGGCTATACTTTTGGTAGGCCTTTTTATAGGCACTTCCGTGGATTAGTAGTTTTGAACATGTATGAATGCAATTTTTTTTATTCTATAATGAAATACTAGCTTTTGAAAAAAATATTAAAGAAAAATAAATTAATGTTACAAGAATTTTTCATCTTTATACATCACTTCTAAAATATGCATTGAAATTATGAGAGTTCAAAATACTAATAATAAAATTAGTATTATTATAATATGTTTTTAAATAATTTTAGTATAATAGTGATTTTGGAAAGTTTCTCTTAATGTTTTTCGACCAAAGAAATAAAATTTTAAAAAATTGCAAGTGATCCCTTACTCTCTTAAGGTGTTAGTCTAAGTGGACGTTAATCACCATCATTATAATTGTTTATATGTACAATTGTTTTGTATATAATATTCTATAGTAATTACAAACTTTATAATAAATTTTAGTGATTTTGGAAAGCTTCTCTTAATACTTTTCAAGCATTTAAATAACATTTTAAAGAAATCCAAATAATCTCTTACTTATATTAAGACCCTATAGATATTAACCATCATCATTATCATCAATTATTATGATATATTTTTATATTAAAATCCCATTTTAGATTATTACTGATTTTTAAAATTTAATGAGTTTAACATTTTACTTTATATAGTAATATCTTTTTTTTAATTAAAATTTTATTTTAAATTAATATTAATCTATAAAACATTTACATGTCATGATTTCAATATATTGTTTTAAATTAATAATTTTTATTTATTTATTTAAAAATATATTTTTATTAAATATGTAAAAATTCGTTTGAATCGTAATTAATTAAAAAAAAAACACAACAACATTATATTCTAACTAAGATTTTTGATTCACTAAAAAGTTGAAAATTTAAATAAAATCTAAAGTCTATTTCCTTGAAATTGTTAAACCTAAAACTTGGAACCAAATCAACCTTACTTCGTTGCTCGCTCGTCCACGCACCCTGATTAAGATTTGGTAGAGTTTAAAATCCCTACGAAATTGCAACTTCTTTCAAACAATTTATTATTTTGTGTTAGCTTTTTAATTATGAAAAGCAAATCCCAACATGTCGTCTTTTTGAAATGTGTAAATTAATTAAAAATGGCCACCCAAGGAGTGGATCGTTGGTATCGATCGAAAAGTAGAGTTGTACATGGGTACAATGGAGACCCACCTAGAGTTGTACATGGGTATGAAGGAGGGCAAGCATTATCCACCATGTACTAAGCCAATTATTGGTTTAGTGCATGGTTTCCAATGAAGACCAATTATCATTCATCCATGCTACATGCCTCATCTTCTATGGACATCAAATTGGAGGGTCGATGTGTGATGAGCATGGCTTGATGTTAGTATGGATTGACTCATGAAATATCATGCAAGAGGAGGCTTGAGACATGGATGAATGAAATGGAATAAATGATGATTGGTCTTCATTGGGAAACATTGACTTAGTGCATGGTGGATAATGCTTGCCATGATGGAGACCCTAATGTAGTGCAGGTGTGCCAAACTAATCTGGATCCATGAAGACTATAGTTGTATAAGATATTGAGAAAATGAGAACTACTGGTCCTTTGACCAAAGATTGGGAAAATTAAATTTCAAATTTTTTATTATATAAACTTTTTAATATGAGATATAATTTTTTTAGGATAATATATTTTGTTATTATTTTTGTCTCTTAATATGTAATTAAATATATAATAAAGTTTGATTAAAAAAATTTCATTAAGTATAAATATGTTCTAAAGTGGGATTTGTAAGGTAACATTTTTTTCCTTAACCACTGTAATTACATTAAATTGACATAATTTACCTCAAATATGAATACATCTATGACTATCTTAACTTACCAAATAAATAAATACATCGCCTATGCTTAACCATTCTAATTACATTAAATTGACATAATTCACCTCAAATATAAATACCTCTATGACTATCTTAACTTACCAAATAAATAAATATATCTCATATGTTTTACATGTTGAACCACTACCTCTAAAATAATCGTAATTATTTGAAAATGCCAAATGAAATCCTTGATTAAAGATAGAAAATTCTTCACTCTTCAACATTAATCCAACTTATATTATTTGATTTATATTTCTATTATTATATCATAATTAAGTTGAAAAGATTAATGACTTAAATTTTTTCACTCTTCAACATTAATCCAACTTATATTATTTGATTTATATTTATATTAATATATCGTAATTAAGCTGAAAAAAAATTAAAATATGTTGATGTATAAAAAATGCATGCCAAAAATATATAAGAGAATTCAGTGTTACATCATCAAAACAATTTACATTACATTTAAAACAAAAATAAATACCGATGAAATACAATTTACATCACATTTAAAACAAAAATAAATATAGATGAAATAGATAATGAATATTAAACAGCATAATATTTCAAGTTTTAATTTTGAAAAAAAAATTATTTCAATTTTGAAAAAAATTAAATGCCTATGAGTTTCCTCTATCATACTGGAATATTTTTTCAAAATAATCTTTATTTTATTATAAACATTTGGAAAATAAATTTTCAAAATGATCCTCATTTATTATTAGCCTTTGCAATTCTTCTATTGATTTGAATATGAACCATTGCGTTTATCCTATTTCGCCATGGTCATCTAACGGTTTCCCAATTCCTCCCTCACAGATGGTAGGTTACGGTCAGCCTCTGTCTTCCCATTTTAATCCGCAAAATTTATTTACCTCATAAAAATTTTGTTGTTTTTCGAATTTTTGAAGTAATAAGCTGAACAGGGCAAAACAATATAATTTACTGGATTCCAACTGACCAACATATCACTTCAAAGCATATATCAAAATATTTACCTACCAAATTGCATCATCACATCACATCGACCGTGAGTCATTTTTGTCTTCGAAATCGTTTTTTGTCTTCGAAAAATGAAGCATTCCTTTGAACTTCCATTCCGTGTTTTAAGGTACAAGTTAATCTTCATTTTTTCAGGTGAATATTGTACAAGTAGGTAGAAGAGGAAGGAAAAATAAATACGTTTGTGTAAAGATCTGAACAGATAAAAAGAGAGGAAATTGGATATTTGTCTTTTGTTGTTTGTTTTTTTTAATACAGATTTTTTGTTTGATCCATTGTGTTTTTCTCTTTTTAATATTTATATTAGATTTTATTTTCAAAATATTTGTCATATTACTAATTTTTTTAACTTCTTAACTTAATAAAAGTATGATAATTTTGGAAAACTTCTTTTAATATTTTTCAAACATAGAAACAAAATTCTAAAAAATCTTAAGTAATCACTTATGAATTAAGATAGACCAATTTAATCTTAGTGTAAATTAATTATTATTATCATCATCATATATATAATATTATATTATCCTAAATCCTTTTACAGTGGGAAACTATAACTTTAATGGAGAGCATTAACTATATATTTTTTATCAAAATAATCACAACCTAAATCATACCAAATATTAAACTTTATTTTTGCTTAGGATCAAGTTATGTGGATTATGTATATAAATCAATATGGTCTGTATTTGTTAGTGAAATTTATTAAAGACTAGACTTCATCTTTTATGTGTTTTTTTAAGTTGAAGCATTAAAGTAAATATTATGAACTAATGGATTTGACTTCCTCTCTCAAAAAGAGTTTACTATGTGAAAGTGATCAAAATATATGTATCTGTTTAGTTTACTTTACTTTGCCTTTTGTTGATATGGAAAAAAAAATTAGAATATTTTAAAGGTGGAAAGTCAAGAAAATAAGATTTTTTAACTAATTTTATATTTTATAAATATAAAAATTTATTTTAAAATATTTGAAAAATGATCATAAGTTTAGAAGTTTAGAAGATTTTCAATAATTTTTTGTTTTTAAATAATTATGTATCATTTGTTTTTTTAATTTTCAATTATCTTTTTTTGCACATGCCCTTATGTTTTTAAGAAATGGATTTTATATGGATGAACTTAGACACTCTTATGTTTTTAAGATATGGATTTTATATAGCGAAAACATGAGAGTTTTCCATCTTAAGTTTTCCATCTTAATGAGAGTTTTCCATCTTAGTATAAATACAGGAGGTCAGTCTTCATTTTAGCGAGACTTCTCAGAATTACAGAAGTGCACTTGTATGCACTGCAAAAGTCCAGTTTGTATGCAAGTCTGAGGAGGAGTTGTTGTCGTCAGTCCTGCAATCTATATTCTCGGTCTTTCTGGGATGGACTCTCTGATCAATCTTGGTTATCTTTTCTTGGTGCATTAGCCTTGGTTGGCTATTGATCTGCTACCAAAATTCTTCTCTCTGTCAAGTTCAAGGTCCTCGGGGGTGGCATTAGTGCCTATGTTTGGGTGACAATATTGCTATATTGTCTATTGTTAAATGAGCACATCCAATATTCTAACATGTAGATGTTGACATGTACCTATGTTGAATTGTAGCTTGGTTAACATGAGAATTGTAATTTGGCTATGAAAGGTTCTCTAGGTAATGAGAGTTGTAACAAAGTAATGACCAAATTAATGTAACATTGAGATTTAAAAAGATGTATATGAGTTGACAAAGTTCCATTAAGAAGAGCTAAATAAATATTTATCTATTTGAATAATAGATAAATATTTATCTATCTGAATAATATAAAGTGTCTCCTTCCTTCTCCTATTGTGTCACCTTTGTAAATCCTTCAATCCTATCCCAAATTGTTCTTAAGGGGGATGTTAGGATATTTACACACTTAAGAATTAGTTAAGATCAACTTGGTCTAATGTGTCTTTAGGTAAAAAATGTGTTTCTTTAGTATGCATTTGTAGTTATGTAATCCTACATTCACTATATGTTATAGTGATAAAGTGATCCAATGACTCATATTCTCTTCGATCTTAACTGCTACATCGATATATGGCTTAGTACTTGATTAGTCCATGATCTCTATTTAAAGAGCATGGAGGGTCATTTGTTGATGATTGATTGTGAGAAACTCTATTGTAAAATGTTTTTCTTGTGCATTAACATATTACCTAAGTGATCACTTTGATTGGGGTTATCAATGTAAGAGAATACTTAAAAAAAACTAGAATTCTTAATATATATATATATTTAACTTTAATTAATAACTACCATATTATCAATATTAGAGAATGCTTTAAAAAAAATCTATTTCTTATGAAAAATCAAAACATTACTAACTAATACCTAATTAAATGCTAACTATATTTCAATATATATTTTTATCTAATTAGGAAGCCAACTATATTCCAATATATATTTTTGTAATTAGAAAACCAACTATATTCCAATATATATTTTGTGGATATAGTGTGAGCATAATGACAAGTGACTAGTAGTGCATGTAATGTTGACAACAATAAAAAGTGTAAGCGCACATCCCATGTGAGAAGGGAAATTAACATATGGTCTTGTGAAGTAATATAGACGTGAAAGCATGATTGTGGATATTGAGATAGAAAGGGTTGTAAATGTATAGTGTTTTTTAATGTAATTCAATGCAAGCCTTATTCTCTTTAATCTATGTTTTATTATATTGTTTTTCACATATTTTAATATGAGTTATTTTCTATGTTTTATTATATTGTTTTTCACATATTTTTATATGAGTGTTATTTTTTTTATAATATTTTTCATTTCATATTTATTTATTTATATATAGATATATGTGTTATAAGTTATTTTCTATATTTTATTATATTGTTTTTTACATATTTTTATATGAATGTTATTTATTTATTTATAATATTTTTTTTATCTCATATTTTATTTATTTATATATATATATAGATATATGTGTTATAGGTGATAATATGTTTTTATCCTTTATTTTCTAATAAATCTTATTTTTATTTTCTTAGCATCTAAGTTTTGGAAAATATATAAATATATGTGTTATAAGTTTTTTTTTTTGTTTTATTATATTGTTTTTTATTTATTTGTAATATTTTTTTATTTCATATCTTTTTATTTATATATATAGATATATGTGTTATAGGTGATAATATGTGTTTATCCTTTATTTTCTAATAAATTTTATTTTTATTTTCTTAGCATCTAAGTTTTGGCAATTGAGAAGTTAGAGTGTTCTATCTCATCCAAAGTATACACCTAATTTGGTGAAGAGATTTAAGATTAAAATGTCATTTTCAAATAACATAATGATATATAGTTATAAATCAATGATCATAACAAAGATGATAAAGAAT
>JZKD02S0910217.1:191882-204427 GCA_000966675.3 Picea glauca
ATCCTACCTACAAAATATTATTTTATTTTATTTAAATGTGCCTAGGAAAAAGGTACCCATTAAATGAGAACAACCAAAAAAATAAAAAATGCATATCCATGCCAAAAAAAAAAGGTTATTTATTTAACAAGATGAGCCCCAACTTTTGACAATACATATAAAACAAGAAATATTTATTACAATAACATTGGGGGAAGTGAAGGCAGCAATAAGACTTCAAAGTTTTTGGCCAATAAGATATCACATAAATGAGATTTAAAATTTAAAATAAATAATTATTTTTTAAAATTTTGGATAAAAGGGTGTATATTTTATGGTCAACCATGAACTAATAGAAAATCAAACCTAACTCAAAGCTATATACCATGCCTATCCACAGATATAATAATACAACATAGAGCTCGGCAAACTTGCAAAGAATGCAAGTCTACCCGGGTTTATTGGGATACTCCTAAAAACTTCAATTTTCTTGCATATTCTTAAAGATCGCTTTTTGCACCAGATGCACCATTCCTTACACTTTTACATCTCAAGTAGTTTCCGATTTCGTGTAGAACCTGCAAAATAAAGCTTACATGTTAGATTTCTTTTCAAATTTAGTGCCGATAAGCACAAGGATCGCTTTAAAGCCCAACGTAAAATAAAGTTGAAATTTCTCCTTAAGGTGGCCCTCATAAATGAGATTTCAGAAAACAGAAATTTAATACAATCTAAGAACATCAGAAAACAGAAATTTAATAAAATCTAAGAACATCTTTCAAGAAGATTTCACATGTCAACAAACATAACAAAACCATGCAAACATGCACTTTGTGGAAAGAATGTGGGCATGGGCACTGGAGTTACATTTCGAACCTGAGACTCGGGGAGGAAAATCAGAAAAGAAAATTCTCTGTATAATGTTAATTGTGAAAAAAATCCACAAGAAACTAATGAAAATACATCCTTTCAAGTGAGTATTTGGTTGGAAACAACAATTTTGTGGACGATGCTGAAAACTTCACAAATATTAGATATTAAGAATAAGGCATTTACAAGGTAAATCAGGCTTTCAATGTTAGAGATGTAAGGCGCCCTACCCTTCTATATTTAATGGTAGATTCAAGTCTAGGAATCTCTTATCTTCCAGTATGTGGTGCTTCTCTATATTGTTTAGGGAACCAAAATAGGACTCCTATATTTTATACATGAAGGCAATGGTAAGAACCAGTTTAACGTCGCTCAACTGATCTGATGCATATCCACTACAAGTATAAATAATCATTATGAATACAGAATACACACCTCAGTGGTAATAGTTGTGGGGGTAAGAGCAGAAACATCCTCAATGCCAAGTTCTGTTGCAATCTCTGCATTTGTAACAGAATAACAAACTTGTTCGTCACATTCTTTGAAAATGACTAGAGGTAAAGAAAGTTGGTTATATAAATTTGAGCACCAATGTGATTTTGAGCATATCAACGAATATGAGGTGTATTTGACTTCAGAATGAAAAAAATTAAGGCAGCATAGGAATATACTTTGCAGTGATACTCTTACATCTGCATTTGCATATGCTTCACCTCTTTGCTCAATAAGTTCAGTGAGCCTTGCAAAAGCCTGCAAAATGCCATAAAAACGTAATATAGAAGAGATTCCTGAATGCAATTTACCAATGATATGAATAATAATGCATGGAATTCAAGCCAATGCCCAGGTATAAACAGATGACCTCAGTATTATTTTAAGGCTTTCACGCTGACCTGCTGATTTGTTTCAGGCAAGGTCCATTTTTTGCTTGTTTTTATTTAGTTTCATGTTCAAGGGCACTGGCATGAGGCTAAATATGGCTGATGGAGGTCACAGAGACAAGTGTTGATCTTTCTCGTAATGAGAATGTTGTTACTACTGAATAGACATAGAAATCACTGTAAAGTAGGATTCAGGAGCCCACCAGTGAGGATGTTTACAGTTAGCCTATTCAGGATGGATATAATGAAAGGATGAGATAAGCCCTAAAGGTTTGTTAGAACGTTGGAGATTCAGATCAACTACAAACAAAGCATAAATACAACAGTTTATGCATAAATTCAGCCAGTGGAATGAGGAACCACCAATGAAATCTCTTACAGAGCCTTCAGTATTTTCAGTGTCATCCAAATATATTGTCTTATAATGAATCTCAATATATTTATATGTGGGGAAACAGACTTGCCATTTTTGTACCTACACGAAACAGTTACTTTTATCTTTTCATTTAAGGGTTTAGTCAAGAGGCAAACTGATTTCATTTGTTTTAATAGAAATGATGGTCAGACATTGACCCAAGTTCCCCATATGTAAATTATGTTACATGAATAGGAGCTCTTGTCAAATAGGAAAAAGAAAAGGGCAGACACAAATCTCACTTTTGTTATTCATGTCAGCACATACTTTGTTCAGGCTTGTTCATCAGATTTGAAATTTTTGTCCAACACTTACATCCACTTGGGTGATGGACTTGCCTCAGAAATAAGCTGAACTTCGTATATCTGTGCCTGCTTTGCACTTTTATCCTTAGTTAGTCAGGATGAATTATTTTGAGGTAAAGGAAGGTCACTGATATGCTTTTGAAGTTCCTCAACTTTAAAGTAAAACACCAGATACTTCAGCAAAACTCTCCCCAAAAAAGAATTTTAATTGAACTTACTCAAAAAATATCCATAAGAGTATTAAACACGATCCTTAGTAATTTTAGTTTAACTTACGCTCCAAAGTGTTCCTTAGATTATGAAGACAGTGATGTTTATTTCACAATCAATTATTATGATTGAAAGTCATGAATGCACCCAATTTCCTCAACTCTAGCTTGACCCATCTTATAACAAATAACATGAATTTGTTGGAAATAGTAATTACAAGTTGGTGAGATCTTTATGTTTCCACTGATTTGTTTGTCAGTCATTCTGTTAGTAGTCGAATTGTTGGCAAGCAGGGGAGTTATAAATAGAGCCTATCTTTATCTTTCTCGATTTCTGATAAAGATTTGAAGAGTCAGTCAAATTAATGGTAGTCTTTAATGTTGAGTCAATCTTAACTTCTGTAGGAAGTCTCAGTCGGAGTCCATATAAGTTCGAGTCGTTTAGTTAGTCGATGATGCAAAGAAGAAGCAGAGAGGTAGAGAGAACAGTCGAGAACAACAACAGTTGAGGAGTTGAAGAGGTTTGAGCACAAGTTTTGTGTCTGTAAAGTCAGTAGAAGAAGCCATTGGAGCCGAAGCTCATCTTAGTTATTGTATTATGTAACGACGCGCAGTGCGCCAGAGTTTATTAATATCAAGCAATTCGTATTTCTGAGTTTATGTGCTAAGCATAGCAATTTGTCCTTCCGCATTTATAAATTGTTCTTAAAGCGTTTTATATTACAGTGCACAGTATTTTGTGTAGTATGTGAACTGTGCGACAAGTCCCGAGTGATTTAGTGATGAAACTTGTGGCGCGCAGTATTTTGTCACTGCGTTGCGCACAGTTGCATTGCGGATCCAAGTTTTGATCATTGCCCAGTGGATTCAATATCTAGTATCAGAGCAGGTTGATCAAAAGAAATTTGATCAAGAGCAGGTTCTATCAAAACAAGGTCAAGAGCAGAAACTCTGTTGAAAAGTAAAATATGGCTTCTACCTCAAATATGCAACCTCCCACTTTTACAAGAAAGAATTATAAGACGTGGTTCTTGACCATGAATGTGTTGTTCTGAGGTCAAGATGTATGGGAAATAGTTGAGAATGGCTATGTGGAACTAGTAGATCAGGAAACATTCAATGCCCTCATGCAAGTTGAGAAGGATGTATTGAAAGAACAAAGAAAGAATGATGGAAAATCATTGTTTTACATATATTAAGCTATGCATGATAGCATACTTCCAATATTTGCATCAGCAAATCAAGCCAAGGAAGCATGCGACATATTACAAACTTCTTATCAAGGTCTGGTCAAAGTAAAAACTGCAAAACTACAAATTCTTAAAAGAGATTTTGAAACTTTGTCAATGAAAGATATAGATACAGTAGATTCATTCTACACCCATGTCATTGGCATGATAAATTAGATTAAGTCTCATGGTGAAACCATAGAAGACAGAAAAGTTGTTGAGAAGGTACTTAGGAGTTTTACTCCTAGGTTTGATACCCTTGTTGTGACTCTAGAAGAAAGAAAATAATTGAGTGAGTTCAGTCTAGATGAACTACAAGCTTCCCTCATTAATCATGAACACAGATTGAATAGGTCAAGTATGTCATTAGAGAATGCATTTTCCGCGCAGTCATCTATAAGTCGTGGAAGAGGAAGGGGGAGAGCTAACTCTAGAGGCGGAGGAATAAGTTTTGTCAGAGGTGGATGCAGTAGCAGTCCTGGAAATACTGGTGGAAGAGGTCAAAACCCAAGTACCAGTCATCCAAGTGGTCAGAGAACTGACAAATCAAATATTCAATGCCATTACTGTAAAAAGTATGGACATTATGCATATGAGTGCAAAAAGAGATAGTATAATCAGAACAAGCAAAGTCAAGATCAGTCAAACAACGCAAGTAATCAAACTCACCCTATGTTTATAGTGCATGTTGTAGAAATGCCTATAGTCTCACCAGTTGAATGTAATGTTTCTCAAGCAAGTCCATGTAACATATGGTATTTATATTCAGGTTGCAGTAACCACATGATAAGAAACATAGAATTGTTTTCTAGTTTGGATGAGTCATTCCAAACGAAGGTTACACTTGGAACATATATCCAAGTCATTGCCTTAGGCAAAGGAAGTATAAACATTTTAACTAAGAAAGGAGAACAAAAAGTTATGTCTGATGTATATTATGTTTCTGGTCTGAAGCATAATTTGATGAGAACAGGACAGTTGTTACAAAAATGATACAGAATCTACATGGAAGATAATCATTGTGTGATTATGGATAAATGCCCAAGCAATCAACTTATTGCAAAAATCCAGATGACAAGTAACATGATGATTCCATTGACATTAAAGCCATCCAAGAAGAAGAATACAACATAAGCTATTGGTAAAGAAAAAGATGCATAGTCAAACACTGCATTTACAGTAGAAAGTGTGTGCAGTTCGAATGAAAAAATTTGTGTGCGCAGTATCAAGAAATGAGAAAATGGTGCAGAGATGAAGGAATCATTCCAATCTAAAATACACGATGATTCCTGGCTATGGAATTTAAGATTTGGACATTTGAACTTTGGAGGTCTGAAGCTGCTACAGACAAAGGATATGGTAAAAGGTTTTCCATTGATTAAAAAAATAGAAAGGACATGTGAAGGCTGGATATTTGGCAAGCAGCATTGAGAATCATTTCCAGTTGGCAAGTCTTAGAGAGAAAAAGCTCCACTGGAAATTGTACATTCAAACATTTGTGGACCAATGCAAACAACATCAATAGGAGGAAATATATATTTTCTAACGTTTATTGATGTTTTCTCAAGAAAAACATGGATTTATTTTCTAAAGCATAAAACTGATGCATTGGGTTGTTTTCAACACTTTAAATCACTAGTGGAAAAGAAGAGTGGTTATTACATCAAGTGTCTGAGAACTGATAGAAGAGGAGAATACATTTCAAGCGAATTTTAGAACTTTTGTAAAGTTCATGGAATCTATAAGCAATTTACCGTACGATACACACCACAGTAGAATGGTATCACAGAGAGAAACAACATAACCACTATGTAAATTGCATGCAGTATGTTAACAACCAAACATTTGTCAAATGAGTATTGGGCTGAGGCAATAACAACTGTAGTATGCATCTTGAAAAGATGTCCGATAAAGAGTTTGAAGAACAGAGTTCCTCAAGAATCTTGGACAAGATTAAAGCACAACGTGGTGCACTTAAAAAAAAATTGTTGCGTCACATACGCACATGTTCTAGATGAGCTGAGAAGGAAGCTCGACAACAAAGGAAATAAATGTATATTTATTGGGTACTCTGAATACACAGAAGGGTACAAGTTGTATGACCCTGTCGCAAGAAAATTCATAATCAGCCGTGATGTTCAATTCGTGGGGAATGAAGCGTGGGATGGAACCATAGAAAAAACAATGAAAATTATTGATGCAATGGGGCATGATGAAACAAAAGAAGAAGAAGAGGTGTTTCAAACACTGTGTACAAGTCAGAGCACAGTCCCTTCTACACTTGGCACTGGGATGCAAATCACAACGCAAAGTACTCCAGTAAGAACAACAGGTGCGCAGTCTACACCTAGAGTGCAACAAACACCAACAAGCAGTTCGAGCAGTTCTACATCTCCAGATCCAACATTAGCAAGTCTATTACCAAGAAAGAGAAGAAGTTTGCGTGACATTTATAATGAAGATGCAACAAATTCATTTTCAGTTTTTTCTCTGTTTTCACAAATAAATGATCCATTAACCTTTGAAGAAGCTGTCAAAGATGATGTATGGGCACAAGCCATGGATGAAGAAATTAGATGCATAGAGAACAATCAAACATGGAAATTGGTACATGTACCTGAAGACAATGATGTTATAAGTGTCGTGGATTTATAAGACCAAGCAAGATGTAGAAGGAAATGTGCAGAAGCACAAGGCAAGGTTAGTTGCAAGAGGCTTTACACAACAACCTGGAATTGATTTCAATGAACATTTGCACCAATTGCGTGCATGGACACAGTCATAACTGTGTTAACAATTGTCGAGCAATACAAGTGACAAGTTTATCAAATGGATGTGAAGTCAAAATTTTTGAATGGAAACTTAGAAGAAGAAGTATATGTGGAACAACCACAAGATTATGAGGTTCCAGGACAAGAAGACGAAGTGTACATATTGAAGAAATCACTATATGGATTAAAGAAAGCTCCCAAAACTTGGCACAGTCACATTTATTCATATCTAGCACTGAATGGATTTCAGAGAAGTGAAAATGAGCCAACACTGTACATCAAATCAAATCTACAAGGTAACATGCTAATTGTTTTTTTATATGTAAATGATTTGATTTTTACAGGTGAATTTGGCATAAAAGAATTCAAGTCAGTCATGAAAGATGGATTTGAAATAACTGATTTAGGGCTTATGAGATATTTTTTGGGAATTGAAGTTCACCGGTCCAAAACTGGTATATTTATCTCACAGTCTAAGTATGCACATGAAATATTGAAAAGGTTCAATATGATGAATTCAAAAGTAGCCCCAACACTTGTCATAGCAGGATTGAAGCTAAGCAAGGAAGATAAAGGGTCCAAGGTGGATCCCACATTGTTTAAAAGACGGGTACACAGTCTTATGTATCTTACAGCGACAAGACCTGATATTATGTATGGAGTAAGTCTAATCTCAAGGTTCATGAAAAATCCAAAAGAATCACATTGGAAGGCAGGAAAGAGAATCCTGAGATATGTGAATGGAACAATAGATTTTGGCATTAAGTACTCCACTTTAGAAGATTTCAGACTCATTGGATACACTCACATTGATTGTGGAGGCAACATAGATGACAGGAACAATACCTCTGGGTACACATTTCATTTTGGAACATGTATGGTATCAACCCTAATTAACTATGTAATTATCATGAATGATAAACATTAATTTAATTAATCATTAAAATAACTTTATGGAGACTTTATTATAATATTATTAAAATTGGTAGATGAAGTAATTAATGAGAGGGATAAGGTGGTTGAGGAATTAATGGGGGATAAGGCAGTTGGAGAAATGCATTCGAGGGAGGAAGATAAGGAAGAGGGGAGAAATCAGGGAGGGGGATCTTTGGTTTTTTGGGGAAGGTAAGAAAATGGGGGAGGAATAAGGAGGAAGAGAGGAAAGAACAATTTTGCTGGAATGGTTTTGCTTGAACAATTTTGCTTGAGGACTCTCACAAGGGCACAATTGTTGTTGGGAATTTTGAGCTCGCGGGCCAGGAAACCGTAAGGATTCCTGAAGCTAGGTAGCCGAAAAGGTTGTTCCTAGTTGGTTGGGAGGTTAATACTCAGTTTGGGTAGGATCAATATCATTATCAACATCATCAACTAGGAAAGGGATAAAACACTAAGCTTTAGGTTGAGGTAAATACCTTATGCATTTTCTTATTGTTGTTAATCATTATACTGTTGTTAATTATTATACTATTGTTAGTATGCTGCTAAACTGTCCATTATTATGCTGGAACAGTAACTAAAGAAGTAAGTTATAAATAATTTATGTATTTATATTTATTTTTATAAGGCTTTGTATTTACAGGCCTTACAACATCCCATTGTGACTTTTTCTTCAGCAGAAGCAGAGTACGTCGTTGCTACAAGCACAACTTGTTAAGCAGTTTGGATGAGAAGAATGTTAAAATATTTGTTGCAAGAACAACAAGAATCAACAACAGTATTCTATGACAACGATTCAACCATCATGTTATCAAAGAATCATGTGTTTCACAAGAAAACCAAGCATATTGATACAAGGTATCATTTTATTAGAGAATTGGTGAATAACAAAGAGATCTGTTTAGAATTTTGCAGGTCAAAAGAACAAGTCACATATATTTTTACAAAGGCTTTAGCAAGAGATGCATTTCAACATCTGCGCAGTAGTATGAGATTCAATGTAGTAACAGATGAGTGACAGTAAAATGTAAACACAATTTTTGATGTAATTTTCTTTTGTAATGCCACCTACTTATAATTAAGGGGGAGTGTTGGAAATAATAATTACAAGTCGGTGAGATCTTTAAGTCTCTGTCGATTTGTCTGTCAGTAGCCGAATTGTCAGTCAGTGAGTCTGACAGTCTATAAGTGCAAAGTCACATGTTTACTCAAATTCAATCGGCAAGCATGAGAGTTATAAATAGAGTTGATATTTATCTTTCTTGAGTTTTGATAAGTAGTTGAAGAGTCAATCAAATTAATGGTAGTTTTTAATGTTGAGTCAACCTTAGCTTCTGTAGGAAGTCTCAGTCGGAGTCCATATAAGTTTGAGTCGTTTAGTTAGTCGACGATGCAGAGAAGAAGCAAAGAGATAGAGAGAATAGTCGAGAGCAACAACAACTGAGGAGTTGAAGAAGTTTGAGCACAAGTTCTGTGTCTGTAAAGTCAGTAGAAGAAGCCGTTGGAGCTGAAGCTCATCTTAGTTATTGTATTATGTAACCACACGCAGTGCGCTGGAGTTTATTAATATCAAGCAATTCATATTTCTGAGTTTATGTGCTAAGCATAACAGTTTGTCATTCCGCATTTATAAATTGTTCTTAAAGAGTTTTATATTACAGTGCACAACATTTTGTGTAGTATGTGAACTGCTCGACAAGTCCTCAGTAACAAAGCTTGTGGCGCGCAATATTTTGTCACTGCTTTGCCCACAGTTTCCTTGCGTGTTGCGGATCAAAGTTTTGATCATTGCGAAGTGGATCCAAGAGAATTATGGTTACTCAGCTCTCACTAAAAGTTTTGTTAATCATAAATGGCATATTAGGCGGTTGATAGCTAATCCATGTATAGAATCAACATCAAGCTCTAAACTTCAGCCTGCAAAGCATCTCTACCCCTACTATACAATCTTTTATACCATACTAAAGTTTTCCCATAAACTTAAAGGATGACCACACGGGAAGCACGATAAAAGAACACACTACGCAAGAACTCAATATAAACAACTAAAGCCTAAAGAAAGAGAAACACTTGTAGCATCGATACACGTAATTTCCACAACGCCTGGAGACTGGGCATTCTATATATGGATTATGGAATACAGAAGAAGAAATTGAACCTCAGAGTAGGGATCAACTGAAGCTTGGCCTAGAAGTGGTCGTGATTTAGTCCCCTCTGCTACAACTCGTTTCGCAAGTACCTCTAGAGGCACATCCAGCCAAATTGTGAGTCCTTGATTCAAATATACCCTTTATATTTGCAACACAAACGAAAAAGATAAATGTTAGTCACTTGTAGAACTGATCACTAGTAAAACTGTAAACATTGAATAAGAAAACAAATTTTCTCACTTATTACAGATTTCTCACCAATTTTGAGGTCGAACAACAGCACCACCTCCAGTGGCAACTACTAGGCGATGCATTGAAGACAACTCGCTTAGAACTTTGCTCTGCCAAATATTTTATCCAGGATATCATCAGTCCAAGTGCCAAACTAGCTTCAGATAATGGATTTTCTTAACTGTAAAGTTTGATAAGAACTGTTCAACAGATACCTTGTCTAAATCCTGCTAAACCCTTTAGAAATGAGCCTATGATTAAACATTTGCAAGTTGCACCTAAATTAATAAATCTAATTACTATGTTCACCATGCATGATCCAATGCTTTATCTGCATAAAAAACATGTTTTCCCAAGTGAAGCCAATTGATAGTCTTTAATACATGTGACCAATGGACTTCACAGATGATAAAGGAACCATAGAATGAATTCGCAGATAATAAAGGAAGTGAAATAAAAATATTCTAGGTTTCCTTCTTTGAATCATGTAAAAATGTGCTATAGTAAAATGTGATGAAGGAAATCGCCATTACCTCAGAATCTCTAACGTACTCTTCATTTTTCACTTTGAAGATTTGTGCTATAGGTGTTCCACTTTCAAACTCTTCAATCAACTTATCACTGCACATATAAAACAAAATATGTATCAAAATATTTGGTATTACTAGCACAGCCACAAATTTTTGGCTGGTGAATGTTGAAAGGATGGCTTGCAAAACCTGAACGTTGGGAAAGAGAAATGGCCCAGAGGTGGACGGAAGGAGTCGGAAGGAGGCAGTGTGTCCAGAACATGATTAAGTAAATATAAAAAAATGAAAATGAAACCCTAATCACGCATATGTGACAATCAGCTAACCACCATAGTAAATTTTAAATATGATTAAGTAAAAGTAAAAAAATAAACATGTAAACTGATGTCTTTATAATAGTGAGGAAGTTAGTGGTTGAAATCACAACCATTAATTTATTGGGACTACTAAGAATATTCCATCAATATTTAATCTTGTCCATACAAAACTGATTAAGCACTAAAAACCTATTAAATGTGCTCATAATCAATAAGTGTACGCCTTTTATCGTACCAAAAAAAACAAGTGCAATATACAACTGAAAATGATGGTTGGATTTCAAATTCACATCCTCGACCTTTGTAACATACCTGTCAAAGAAGTCGTACCCTAAAGCTTTTGACAGAATTTTTCCCACGGTGGTCTTTCCACAACCCATCATTCCTGTAAAACAACTAATATTTTTAAAAGGTGGATGTATTACATATTGCAATGATCCCACTCTTTTCTTTCATTAATATTGCTCAGATTTCAAGAGTGCATATGGTAAAAATTGAAAACGATTTCTTTTCTTTCATTAATATTGATCAGATTTCAAGAGTGCATATGGTAAAAATTGAAAATGATTTTGTTTTGACAAGAGCGAAAACTTACCAACAAGAAATATGCTTTTGCCATCCAAGCCTAGGGAAACCTTTTCAACCTTGCTCTGCACCATAAATATTCCATATACAATTAGAATTATTTGACAAAATGAGTTATTGGTCAAACCTTGCAGTCAGATTAAAAAAACGTGCTACTTAAAACTCTTTAAGCCCATGAGTTAAGTTCAACATAAGGCTCTCCGCCATTCACGTTAGACACTTGACAGAAAAGGAAACAACAAGAAGATAAAAATTGAAGCCTAACCTTCAAATCTAATGTCCCCTCGGCACTGCATATGTTTGCTTCAGAAACTGTGACATACGAAATTCAGAGGCTATTAACAAAAAGAAGCAAATACGCCAGTCCAACTTAATTCAAGAATGTGCCTAACTTTAATGAAAACCATACGAAGAGGCAAAACCATCTACTATGTTCAAATAAACTTTCTAAATAAACTTTGTAATAAAATAAAATGTAATGACAGTATATCTTACTAAGGGTTGGATCAAATAATCATAAGCAAGATGTGAAATCTCTCTCAAATCTCTAACTCAAATAATCATGAGCAAGATGTGAAATTTCTCTCAAATCTCTAACTCAAATAATCATGAGCAAGATGTGAAATCTCTCTCAAATCTCTAGTCAGGTTAAGAAAATCATGAATTTGACTTTCTTGCGCTTAAAATTTTATAATTGGTAAATCATGAATCTGAATATATGTAAATATTCATTTTTTCATATAAAACTTTACAATTCGTCCATCATGAAACGTCTAACTTTTAATTGAAATGAGAAGTTGTTATGGGTTGTTTTGAATAATGTTGTGTCCTCTTAGATTCACCTTATTTGATACATATGAAATGTTTTAAACCTAGGTTCTGTCCATGCTTCATTCCACCTACCCTCGTGTTCCCAATTTTTTTAACGAAATATAATTACCTTTGTCTTAGATTGTAAATCCATGCATGGACAAATTTAGTAAAGACACATATTTAAATTTTTTTTCCTTGTAGTATAGTTTGAGGTATGGTTTATACATTTTTATTGTAATTTAATTAAATAAGTTAGATTTATATAAAATATTTAAAAATAGGGTGGTATCTAGTTAAAAAATGCTATGTTCCACCAAGACGGGG
>JZKD02S0910273.1:0-13973 GCA_000966675.3 Picea glauca
GTTTTTAAATTGTACTTGATATTGATTCACCCCCCTCTCAGTATCAACAAGGCCCTTATAAAATCATGAGTTGTGCAAGTACTAATTCTTTCAACTTGGAGACCATGGAAGGAGAAATACTGAAGCTACCAATGAACTCTTTACATATCAAGAGTTACTACCCTCCAGAGATCTAACTCCACATGTAAGTATAGGTAGGTAGGCATTCTTCGTGTATTATACCATTTGAATTTGATGATAGTTTGCTTCTTCATTTGCGTATTGATTATTTTATTTCAGTCGTATACATATATTATATTTTTGGGGTGGCAATACCACCCCACCTTTGCTACTGATGCCATTTTCAAGTATGAGCAGGTTTGCAAGTTATGCCAGAGATGTTGAGGTTCTCATGCGCTCTATGGTGACCACATGTCCCCGAGTTGGAGCGATACGTTATCCCCGATTTCTAGGGATAACTCGGAGATCATGTCTCGAGGCCCACAGGTCCTAGAAATGGAGTACCAAGAGTAGGATTGACTTGAGCATGGCCCTCGAGGGCCCATCTTTCTTCTCTTTCATCAGACTTGTCTTGTTAGTAGCAGCAACAACCATCACCCTCATCTTGGACTTGTATCAAAGAATACTCTTGCTCCATGAGTTAATTGGTCTAGGTATCATGGTATGTGTCATATTTGATCAGTATAACCTTTAGATATATGCATCAAATTCCTTTTATTTCTGACGACTTCTTGGATCTTACATCAACCCACTTGACCATGGTTGGGGGGATTGATAGGGTACCCTAGCAAGATTGTACCAATAGGTTTTGGTTTGCCACCAGGGGGATTTTGAAGGGCCATCGTTCGCTCCCATCACATCATCACTTTTACATCTTATCTCCCACTCATATGTCCGATTCCTTTTGTCTGGGCATCAAGATGATATGTTTGTGGGGTTACACCTTATCTCATGGGAATAAGGGGAAAAAGGCCCAAAAGGTAAAAGTAGTTGGTAAGAGTTAAAAGCCATAAAAATGAAACCTAGAGATGCCTCGCCCAGGGATCTCCGAGAAGACAATAAAAGGCCTCTCAACAAGAAACAAGAGGGACTCGAAGAAAATAACAAAAAAAGACCTAGTCAAGAGGATAGGGGGTCTCATCAAGAGCTAGCCTATTATGTTCATGGGTACCTAGATGTATGACATTGCCATTATCTGGTTACCATGCCAGGGCAGTGACCTTTGGTTGCATGGCCAAGGGAAAGGGGGTCTCATCATGAGCCAACCTTGTCATCTCTGTGAAAGTACTTGTGGGTAACACTGTCAGCTCTGGTCACCACACCAAGGAAGTGTCCTCTAGTTAGACCTTGAAATAAAATAAGTAATAAAAAGCAATAAAGAAAAGAAACAATAAAGGAAATAAAGGGCTTGGAAAGAATTGCATCCATGATAGGTACAACTTGCCTTCTACAAAGGCACCCACATGTAATATAATACACCCTTGTCTTTCACTCTACCTGTATGTATGGACATCCCTTGACCACATCACCTCATGTTATATGGCTTGGATGACATCCTCTAGAAACGTTCCTTTTCTTATGGATGTTGGCCCAATAGGGCATTTTGTCCTTCTCTTTGGCTTTTTATAGTAGGTCACTGTAATGTCTTTGATCTATTGAATGATATATTAGGGGTTTTATGCATGTATTTGATAAAATTAATGATGAGATGTGATTGAGATTTCTATGATCCCTGTGACTGATGAGCCCGTGGAGGGAAAATTTTTTGACATGTAGGACCATGCCCGATGAACAGGTACAGGTTGGACTGGTACACATGGGGAGATGATTAGTTTGGACCTCCATGGGGATGAAGACCCCATCAGATGGTTTCTAAGACCCCATTAGGGCCAGAGACAGGACAGTGATTGGATGAGCCTTTGCACATGAGAAGAAGAAGGATGTTTCACCCAGGACACTTTGGCTGAGCCCAACCCAGGGGGGTTGAGCCACTTCATATGGAACGTTTTTCCTTTGGATGACCAGGATGTCACCCAAGAGGTCTTGATGTCTCCTTGAGCATGTGGTAGTTTGACGGGATGGTTGGAATGTGTGGTAGCTTGGAGAAGCCTGCAAAGGGATAACGTTTGGCTTCTGGATGCTGGACTAGCCCCAAAAGGACCTAACGTCTCCCTTAGAGGGGCTTGACGTCTCACTTTTTGCCCATTTATGTATTTTACTTAGCATTTAATGTAAAAACAATATGATTTTGATTATTATCCTTGTCGGTTATTTTTAATGACCTAATTTTAATTATGGCTCATGAGATGCTATATATTGAGGATGTTTTTCCCTCATTTGAAGGAACACAACAACTCACACTTGTGAGGTCTGATTTTTGCGCCCTAGTTTGGGTATTTGGTCTTTTAAAGGAGGCACACTTGTTGATGGAAGGCTTTTCTTGGCATATTTTCCATTTCTCTTGAGGAAGGTTTACAATGGCTAATCAGGTCTCTTCCTTCTTTTTCCCAATACCTTAACATTTGCAAAGGACCTTGTGAGAGTGTTAGAGATTTTAGTGATAGGTTCAATCTTCTACTTAATAGGGTCTGATCAAAGGTGGCCTCAGAGGAAGCCATCATTGATCATTTCTTGTTCTCCCTAGAAGTAACCTTACAATTCAATGTCAAGGACCGATCACCAACAACTCTAGAGGAAGCACAAGACCTGACTTTTCAAATTGAAAGAAACATTGATTTTGAAGATTACATTCATCAAAATTTTGAACTATGGGATCGAGGTAATGATACTATTATACAGCCTAAACTTCCAAAGATCCACCAGGTCGAGCTTGCCCCCACTAAGAGAAAATAGAGCCTTTCACATGAAAGTATCATCTCTTCTATGTCACTCTCCAAGTCAAAGACTCTCTCCTCCACAACTATCTCCTACACCCAAGTGCCACAACTAATGTGATGACAAAGGAATTTATGTGTAGATTAGGCTTGACCCTCTCACAAACAAATAGCGGAGATGACTTTGCAAAGGGGATCATTAACAACCTTGAGGTGGCCTTTAACTCACGCCCCAGTGCTTCTTTCTTGATAAATGTAGTCGTCGTCAATGCTCTAAACAATATGAGGGTTATTCCTCACAAAGATCTCATAGATTACTTGAATGGAAGTGTTCATGAACAATAGTCCAAAGCAACCATTCCTCATCCTGAGGGGGGGTTCCTTACCATCTACAATGAGCCTCTGGTTGTCTCCCCGGTTGAAACCTCCAATGAACCAAGCGACCAACTTTTATGCATCAATAGTGGCCTTAATAATTGGTTCATCCAAGAAGGGAGACTAGATATGGATACCGTTGAGGAAACCGAAGGAATCTAGACCTTAGAATTTGATGGATCACACTCAAGATCTGGATTAGGTGCTGGAATAGTTTTAATAGCCCCTTTGGGTGAAGTCTTTTACCATTCGTATAGACTAGAATTCCGTTGCACCAACAATGTCATCGAGTATGAAGCCTTGATTCTAGGTCTCGATTTATAAATGAACAAAGGTGTTGCAATCCTGGAAGTAAAATGTGACTCAAACCTCTTTGTGTCACAAGTTCTGATGAGATTTGCTACTAAAAATGAAAAGTTAAAAAAATATCGAGATGTGGCTCAAACCCTTTCAAAATCCTTCAGAAAAGTGTCAATTGAAGTCGTTCCTCGAGAATAAGACCATGTTGTTGATGCTTTGGCAGTATCTACTTCTACTTTACAATGATGTGAAGGACCTTTTCACAATCTATGCAAGATGGAAGTTCTTATTAGGCCTTCTGTTCCCAACAATTTGGAACATTGGCAGGTGTTCGAAGATGATGATGAAATTATCTGATTTATGGAGAACAACAAAGAGTTTACTGATTCACAATTTGATTTCTGGGTTGATTTTATGGATCTAGAAGTCATTAACCTGCAAAGCAATACCTTGCCGAAGGGTTCTATTCCTCTAGAAAACCTTTTTGATAGGCATGATGTTTTTAAGGGGAAAAGAGCTAACAAGCAAGCTAAAGAAGCCCTAGAATTCAATATCGGTACAGAGATGGACCCGAGGATGGTTAAAATAGGAAAGGGCACCATCGAAAAAGAAAGAAAAGAAATATTAGCACTCATTAGGGAATTCAGAGATACTTTTGCTTGGAACTATGATGATTTGAAGGCCTATAGGGGAGATGTCATCCAACACGCCATACCTTTGGTAGAAGGGGCCAAACCATTCCGACAAAAGATAAGGCATATCAAACCAAAGATGGCAAGCCAAATACAAAAGGAGCTCCAAAACATTGTCAATTCTAGTATCATAGCCCCTATCAGGTATTCTTCTTGGATGTCAAACTTGGTAGTTGTTCGGAAGAAAAATGGTGATATCTGCCTATGTGTTGATTTCCTCAACCTGAACCAATTGTCATTAATGGATAATTATCCCCTCCCAAGCATGGAACATTTGCTTCAAAGGGTCACAGTGGTAGGGATGATGTCTATGCTAGATGGGTTCTCAGGGTACAACCAAGTCTTACTCAAAAGGGAAGACCAACTCAAAATTGCATTCACTACAACTTGGGGAACTTTTATGTACTTAAGGATGAAGTTAAGGATGAGACCTCATACAAAAGATCATATAAATTTACCAAGATGACCTTATAGTTGTGTCCAAGAATAGGAAATACCATCTCTCCCACCTTAGGATTGTCTTTGAGTGATGTAGAAAGTATGGTATCTCACTGAATCCCAAGAAATCTGTCTTTGGGATTGACGAAGGAAAAATGTTAGGACATGTTGCCTCACAAGGAGTAGTCTCCATTGATCCTAAAAGATTCCAGTCAATAAAAGATGTCCGTCCTCTAGCCAACAAGAAATGTTTGCAATCTTTTCTCGGAAAAATCAACTTCATCCGTAGATTTGTGCCAAATTTTGCCGAGAGAATAAAACCTTTGAGCACCTTGTTGAAAAAGGATGTTGATTTTAGGTGGGGAGATGAGACCAACAAATTCTTTGAAGACATCAACAATGTTATCTCCCAAGCCCCAGGATACCATTGTAGGTGTCCTGATGCAAAAGGATGTTGATAACTATGAACACCCAGTGGCCTTTATGAGAAAATTTCTAAGAGACTCAGAGTTGAACTACTCCACCACAGAGAAACAAGACTATACCTTGGTCAAGTCCCTTAAACACTTCAAAAACTACATCGGTTACAATAAAATCAAGGCTTATGTCCCATACCCAGCTGTGAAGGACGTTTTGTCACAACAAGACTGCATGGGTACTCGAGGGAAGTGGGTTTCCAAGATCCAGGAGTATGACTTAGAAATAAAACCCACCAAGATAATAAAAAGACAAGGTTTGGCCCAAATGCTAACTAAAATCAATCAAGAAGCCATACAGATGGGTGAGAATGAACAAGTAAATGTAATGATCAGTGAAATAGAACATGACGAGTGGTATTCCAATATCATGTATTATCTAAAGAAATTGTCTTGCCCTGATCACTTTGTATATTACAAGAGAAGAGCTTTGAGATTGAGAGATATGAAATACTCCTTGACTGAAGATGGACTTGGATGGAAAAATCCTGATGGTGTTATACTTCGATGCGTAAACAAGGAAGAGGCAAAGAAGTTACTGGAATAATTGCACTCTGGACATTGTGGTGGAAATTTTTCTGTTCATACCATTGCGCATAAGGTCTTGAGGGATAGCTATTATTGGCCAACACTTTTTTCAGACATTTACCAACATGTCTGACTTGCCAACCTTTCCAATACTTTTCCGGCAAACCAAAACTCCCAGCACAACCCTTGAAACCGGTGGTAGTAGAGGCGCCCTTTCAACAATGGGGTTTGGATTTTGTTGGTGAGTTCAAAGACAATTCGAGTAATGCCTATTGATGGATCCTAACAACTATAGACTATTTCACCAGATGGGTCAAATCAATCCCTACAAAAAAGGCCACTGAGGAAGTAGTCATGAATTTCTTGGAAGACCTGATCATAACTAGGTTTGGTGCCCCTTCCAAGATCACTACAGATAATGCCAAAGATTTTAGCTCTTATGCTCTGGTGGAATTTTGTTTCAAATACGGAATTACCCTATNATTCTTGCATTTACTTATAAATTTGTTGATTTTAAAACCCTAGGTGACAAGCACACAAGTAGGTCCTTGTCTCATGTCCCCTTAGAGAGAAATTTTTCAGCCATTGAAGAAGGAAAATAGATCCTAGCCTTTGCTACACTCTTCTCACTTCTTCCCTTAAGCTAGCTTTGATTTTAAAGTTTAAAAGGAGGGTGACGTCCTAGGCCTAGGTTATCTACACCTAGGGTCGTCCATATTCTAGGGTTATCTACACTCTCCCTCATTAAATCCTCTTGTTTAAATCTTTTCTTTTGCTAGCCATTTTACCAAGTTTGACATAAAGAAGGAGGAAAGATCACGAGGCCTTGCTTAAGCAACATCGGAGTGAGCCTCTTCCCCCTAGGGTTTTGATTCTAGGGCCTTGCCATTGCAACACTCTAGAACCCTTGCCTCTTTTCTTAAGCCTATTACTCCTTCAACCTTGCATCCTCTCCTTGAATGACTCCATATACCCTTAGGCATTGATCTTAGACACACAATGTTGAAGTCCTAGTGTCCAAAACAACTCTCAAAACTTTAAATTTTGAAACCCTAACTAACTAAGCTAACCCTAACTAGGCTAACATCATAGTTGGTTATTTCATCTTGATGCAACAAAAAATTATAATAAGAAATTAGATGGTGGTTAAAGGAATTTATTGAGTAAATGATTGATTGGATATATTGTTTGCTACATCATCTCAATAGTTACTGATGAATTGATACTTCTACATTGCTATATTGACAAAACGTTGATCTCATTAGTATATGTTGTTTCATTGCTTATATATTATTGTCAGATAGTCACATGAAGCACTAACCCACTGAGTTATAGCATGCATATATATTGTATTGTTGTTGTCTTGTTCCAGGCAGGTGTTTTCATTTGGGAATACACTTCATTTATTGGCTGATTAGCCGGACTTTCTGACCTTGGTGGTAACCTGTGAGGAGAAACTTTTCCCTTGACTTTTATACTTTGACCTCTTCAAAACCCTAGGTTACTGGGGACGTCTCCCTTGGGTTAACCTCCCTAAATAGAAAGAACCTCCCCATTGAGGTGACATTGGGTAGGGAAGGTTCTTTTTATGCCAGTTTGGCCTCAATCCTCTAGCCTTTAGACCTAGCTACAAACTATGCGATAACAAGCTACATAGACAAAAGAACTCATTTTTCTAGATCCCTATTGTTATCCCCATTTTTTACAAGATTTTTGAATATTATACACTTTCTTATCATTATTGACACTATGCACATTTATAGATCTCTATATTACATATTCCATATATATATAGAGAGAGAGAGATCTTATTTTTATGCCATAAATTTGTATTGCCTCACCCATCTAGAAAAATAATTGTATTGTACACATGTACATACCAAGATCCACACATCAAAAAAAAATTGATTGACTATTTTAAGATCCTTAAACTTGGTATTAATGTTTGATCTCATAATTTTATGGGTTTGTTGACTTTATTAATTTAAAAATGATATAAAACTAGCATTAAAAAATATGCAAAAATAGTGGCACACAAGAACTAACTACTATTTACAACAATGCAAATATTTTTCAAGAAATTGTGTCCTTTCACCGAGAGGAACTTTACAACCTAGTATGGAGGAGATGTCACATACATAATGTTAAATTAAAAAAAAGAAAAAAATATAGTTTGGATATATGGTTATAAATACAAGTTCAATAATATATAATTATTATTATTTTAAAGATGTCTTGTTTTCTTCATGACATATGCTCCCATTCAAAGATAACGCAAAACCTTTCATTGGTTACTATAGGGAGAATGAGGTAATATGTTGAGATTTTACAAATTTTGAAAATTTAGTGTCAATCTCTTCAAAGAGTTCATCAAAGTCAATGTTCCATTCTCTAATTCATTTACGTAAGGGTATCCCACAACACCCATCGAGTGCATGTGCTCCTTGGGAAGATTTGACAATGGATGGAGAAAGAGAACAAGGAAGAAAGTAATCAATTGAAAGAAAAAATAAATTTGGGGTGTGGGAAGGATCATCTTGGGCCCACAAAGGTGATGCAAGACACCAAGGGGGAACACACCTTACTTTCCTTAGGACAATTTATAGAGACTTGGGTTTCATTTGGGAAAGGGGGGGGGAACTTGGGAGCATGCGCAAGGAGTGGATTCATTTTCCATTGGAAACATGAGCACGCCAAAGAGGTTGGAATACCCCATTAACACACTCACAAGGAGGCACGACAATCGAAATTAAGACACAAAAGGAAAAGGGAACGCAACTAAGGATGGTTGCACCAGTCCAAGAGATAAATGATTGATGGGTGCATGAGATTTGGATGGGTGCACCAGGTCCATGGAAAGGACCTATGAGTTGGTACAATGAGGCCCTTGGAGCTCCTATACAAGAAAGGGAACATAACCAAAGGAGGCATAGAGAATTTTGGAAAGAGATTAGGAGAGAAAGTATGAGGCAAGTCTACGATAACAAACTGAGGCAGATTTGCCAAGATGGAAGAAAATTATCCAATAGTTGTATTTTTTGGAAGGTTTTGGGGAATTATGAAAATGTAGGTTTGTGGGGGAATGCATTAGACATAACCACAATATTTTTTAGCTTGGTGAAAGTTTACGGAAACGAAACAAAAACAACTCTATGGTTGTGGGCACATCTAATGCGCACCATAGGTGGTTGCGGAGATGGTTACGCCAAATATTATGTGTAAGATGAATATGTTCTTAAGTTTCTTGGTGAGGTGAGGTGAGTCATTTGACTTTTCCATGTTGTAAAATGAGTCAATAGTGGTCATTGTAACTATTTTGCAATAACAAAGACTTAATTGGGTGTTAGGTATGATTTGTGCAACCCACACTATTTCTGTGTTTTTCTTCATTTTGTTCCATAGTTCTCTTGAATGCTCATGTTCATGAATGAATGATTAAATAAGACTAATTGTTAAACCGTGTTAACAATTAACTAAGTAAGAAAATGTTACACCAGAGGAGGAGTGTGATTCAACGATAGCCTAGAACATAGTATAGGTATGCTCTAGGTGAAGAGGTGTAGTATGAATGAAGTATTCTTTGTGTGCCAAGAAACCAAGTAAGAACCATCGTGGTGCAGCATGCCCTCAAAAGGTGAATGATCGCAAGATCCTTTCAAGTGTCTCGTGGGGTCGTGATAGGTGGTATCAAATAATATTTGGCTCTTCAACACTACTACATCCAAAATGGTGGAGGGGGAAGGGGCACACTTGTTTGGTGAAGTAGTCTAGGAACATGCTTAGTGAGGGTTTGATGAAGAGACCCATCGTAGAGGAAAACTGAGTGCAAAATTGGTGGGTTGTGAAAGGATTGAGTTATAGACATAACTTGTGTGAAGATCTGGGAGAATTCCTTGAGTAGGAAAATCACATATTTTTTAGGGTCTATTAAGCATGTTGGAAAGGAAGACGAACAAAGGAATGTCATAGACTCGACTCTAGAAGTAACCATAGAGTTGATCAAATAATTTTGAGGAAGTCTTGAGATGAACTCTTGGATGCCTTGGAAAACCCTTCATGAGTAAATTGAAGATACTTAGAGGGCCATCCATGGCTAATGACAGTGACACCTAAAGAGAGCCAAGACCAAAAGGATGAAGGACCTGATTGCTACCTTGGAGAGGACTGTCGAGCAGATGGCAGAAACATTGTGCCAATATAGTGAGAAGGTCAACCTTATGGAGACTGAGATGGACAAGATGAGGTGTGGGTTTAACCAATCCATTCATAAGTCCCAATAAACTATATATGTGATGAATAACACCTTAGCGAATGACATTCAGGATAGACTCAATGCAGCAGAAGAAACACTTTCCACAATCACATAGAGGTTGAGGGCCCAAGATGACACCATCCCATTGTTGAAGTGACCTTTGGATAATAGATAGATATCTATTGTCATGTTGATGTGGATCAAGATAAAGGAACTAGAGCCATATGATGAAACTTGCAATGCTAAGTTGTTTGAAAACTTATTTTGGTACATTGAGTAGTTGAATGGAAGTTCAGAATCCGGATGGATCCAAGGTGAATTCTATAGTGATTTTCTTGACAAGAAATACTAACCTTTGGGGGAGGAACCAAGTGGAAGAATTGGTAGTTGGGGGAACCATTGAGAAGATTGAAAACTGGGAAGAGATGAAGGAATCCTTGAAGGCATAGTTTTGTCCTAGGAACCAAGCATGGATAACAAAGAACCAACTATTGGCCCTCAAGCACACTGGTAATATCCAATTCTACATCAAGGATTTCACAATACTTGTGTTGGAGATAAAATATATGTTCGAAGAAGATAGACTTTTCCACTTCATGAATGGTCTTTAACTGTGGGTGTAGAGTGATCTGTGATGATAGAATTTGTAGAAAATTGCAACAATGATCGTTGTAGCGGATAAATTGTTGGAATTTAAGGGTGAACTGAAGAAAGGTCCTAGGAACAGTGAGGACACCCAAGTTGAGAATAAGAAGCAAGGGAAGGGGGAAAATAAGGACAAAGGAAATAAGAAGGTGTCCAAGTGATACAAAGATAGTTCCAAGAAAATGGAGGCAATGAAAGAGAATAGCCAATTTCATGTTAGATTTGTGCCAAGGAGAACTATGCGAATAATTGTCCCTTGAAATAGAATCTGAATGCTTTGGAGAAGGAAGACAAACCATACATTGGATTCTTGTAGGTCTTGAATTTTTTCATGGAGGATGAATCCATGAAGAGACAAGATAAATATGAGACAAAAATTTTCTATGTGTAGGCCGAACTCAATGGGAGATCAATGTTAAGCATTGTGGAAAATGGGGTGATTCATAACTTATTGAGGGAAGACATGGTGCAGAGGCTTGGGTTGCAGCCTGAAATGACATAAAAAACCTTCAAGATAGAAAACACATTCGTGGAAAGAGGTTTTGGTGTGGCCAAGGAATTATTTTTGAAGCTTGGTGATTAGTGCAATAAGATGAGTTTCACCATTTGTCCCATGGATGATTTTGAAGTTGTGTTAGGAAAATATTTCATGAAGAAGGAAAATGCAACATCAGTTCCTCAAATGAACAGTTTGGAAATTTTCTTAATAGAAACTCCATGTTTGATTCCTACCATAAGGAGGAAGGAAGGAGGCACATGGATGCCTTCCTTGCATATGGTTGTTTCACACAATCAGAGTAATCAACCTTCTGGAGAAAAAATTGGATGATGTGGGGTGATGGTTGGACAATATAACACAGAGAACGAAAGGAATCTCATGTTAGTGGAATGAATTATTTTCGATGCTGAAGAGATATGTGGATATTTGGCTAAGAGATTTGTTGGATTCAATGATTTCTATTTGGAAGTTAATTTTTGGTGACGAAAATTAGAGGAAGTAAAAAAAATGAAGATGTCGAAGTATTTCCTCGAATAGGAGTATAAACCATTTGTAGACCAAGAGGATGTGAGGGAGACAAAACATCCTTGGTGGAAGAGAACAAAGGAAGGGGTCAATTCCTCCTATGGGGAACTTGGAAATGGTGAATGGTTGTATGACCTTGACCTAGAACAACTCATGGAAAAGTGTGAAGGAGAGATTGGTTTGAGTGCACCGCTACTTATGTACATAACACAAAAGTATGGTGAGACTTCACAGATCACATTGGGATGGATTAGGGATGAGGGAGATGGTTCAATCATCCATCCACATTAACCTTAAAACTAGATGTAACACGTTGGCTCGTTCTCTTGATGGAAGGCAGTGAGGCCAATGGGGTGCCTTGGTGAAAATTATTGAGAATGTAGTGGGTGACTTAACATATTGGAGGAAATGAAGAGTTCCAAATGTGATGATATTGCAAACATAAACAAATGTTTGAATTTGAATATGTGAGTTTTTGAAATAGAGTCATGATGATTGGATTATCTACCCAATTAACCGAAGTCACAAGGGTATCTAACGCACAGAATCATGGGAAGACAGATCAAAGTATGGAAGCAACAAAAATTCAAAATTCAGGGACACTTCATAGACTCATGTACCTTCCTAAGGGGAGTTTTTCTTTGACAATAATAATTGAGGAAGAAATAGTCATTGAGTGGTGACGAGATACAAATATGGGAAGAGATTCCATGTAAGTCGATAGATATTTTTGAGGATGGAAACAACTTGGAGTGGAGGAGGATGTAAGGGTATCCCATGACACCCACTGAGCGCATGTACTCCTTGGGAAAATTCAACAACGAACAGAAGAAGAGAAAAAGGAAGGGAGTGATCAATTGGAGGAATGAAGAAATTTGGGGTGTGGTAAGGAGCACCTTGGGTGTACAATGGTGATGTGTGGCACCAAGGGGGCACACACCTTACTTTCCTTAAAAGGATTGACAAATAATTAGGTTATGTTTAAGAAAGGGCGGGGCAACTTGGGAGCATGTTGTGGTATACCTAGGGAGGTAATATGGGGTACCTAGGGAGGTACCCAATGGGAATGTAGTTATGTGTTATTAGTGGAAGTCATTTAATATATGGGAACATGGTCATTAAATGTAAGGTGGACTAGGTCCACTATATTAATAAAGGCCCACTATGGTAGTTGGATGTAATAAATGTGAGAAGGCTCTCTAGAAGGTTCCTAGGAGATAGGGAGAGCTATATAAAGAATTTTAGGCAATGTAATGAAACATAATGAAGAATATTGTGATTGTACAAGCAAGGATTGCTTGAGGAGTTTTATCCTTCCATAAGGATTAATATATGGTGTTACCTTACCTCAAGGGTTTTCTCTATTTCTTGTGTTCATGTTATAGTGAATGGTTTATGGTTTATTCTTGGTTATTTCTAAAGTATATTTTTAGATATGGTATAGGTACTTAACAATTGGTATCAGATCACATTCCTTGGCCGGAGTTGTGGGCAACTATTTTTTATTTTTGCAGATTTGTTTTTTTTCGGAGAAGAAGAAAGAGGACCGTGACATTATAGACATTTTCAATATTTTTTTATGAAAAATTTGTAGAAAAGTGTTGTATATCGGATTTCCTCTCATAAAAACACCCAATTTAAAAAAAAAAAACGTCCGAAACGGAGTCCGAAAGGTCAAGATATTGAGGTTTTAAAATCTACAATTTTTCAGGGTTTTTTCTGCGGACGGCGGCATGATTTATTTTTATTTCTGTAGCATTTGGAGGCCGAATTTTCCCAAATAAATTACAGATCTGAGTTCTTCTCACAATTTCACCCAATTTAAAAAAACAAATCAGCCAAAACGGAGTCCGGGAAGTGAAGTTATGAGCATTTTAAGTTCAGCAATTTTTTAGGGTTTTTCTAGAAAAAACCGCGATTTTCTGCCGTAAATTATTGTTCTATTTTTGGGGGTTTTTCATAGCTAGATGTATTTTACAGGGAAATATGATGGCCCTAGTATTGAATCATTCATTAAAGAAAGAAAATTAGGATGGGAAGATACTTGGCCCCATTGGGTAGGTTTCAAATTGCAAGGTGATGCTGCAATTTGGTGGAAATCACTTGATTATACGAAGATGATGAGGCTCTCCAATGGAGAAATTGAAAAAATATTGTTAGACAAGTGGTCTCATGGAGAACATAAGGATAAAGAGAGAACCAAGATTTTATTTTCATGTGAAAAATCTATATTACAGGTTCATGGTTGTATTCATAAAGAAAATATCATTGTTTCTATTAACCCTAGTTGCATACATAATTTTATCAATGTTTAGTTGGTTAATAGATTGCAAGTTCCAATAAAGAATATTCAAAGCATAGATGTTGAGGGTGAAAATGTTCAAATTTTTAAAGATTTGAAGATTACCA
>JZKD02S0910306.1:0-13973 GCA_000966675.3 Picea glauca
TGTCATTGTTTAGCAATCATTGACTTCGTCAATAATAGCATTTGATCATTGCTCATGTGTATATTTGAAGATAGTCATTAATGCTTTGAAGTACTAACCACTGCAGCGCATACTTCTAGCTTTGTTTGTTTTGTCTCGCAAGAAGGTTCCTCATCAGTGGAACATCTCCTTTGACTATCTCATCATTGGCAATAATCTGAGAAAGGACACTCTTATCCTAAGTCATTACCCCTTTAGCTCTTTCATTAATCAGATTACCTAGGGACGTCTCCCTTGGACCAGCCATCCTAAATAGAAAGAGCCCCCCATTGAGGTGACAGTCGGTGGGGAAGCTTTTGTTACACCGGTTTTAAGCCTTGACTCAAGCTACCTAAACCCTTCCTACAAACCGTGCGATAACAGTTCCTACTGTGGATTAGTGGGTTGTTTTTTTTCCCATATTTAGAGAACACAGAGATGACAATCATGCCGAGCATATCTGTGAGTTAAATGAACTCATGCATCAGTGGTAGATACATCATGAGGATGTATTAATGAAGATGTTCATGTTCTCATTAGAAGAGGATGCTCGTGAGTGGTATCGATCCTTGCCTCCTGCTACCATCTCCTCCCCGAGAGATTTTCATGCAACTTTCAATACTCAATGTCAAAAAATTTATTCCTCTAAGTTAATTCGTCATAGTTTTTGTGAGGAATATAGAGATGGTGTTCAGGACATAGTTCATTCTTGTGAAAGCTGTGAGAATGAAGGATATACCTCGGAGGAGTTGATGGAGCTAGTAAAAAAAAAATCTGCAAGAATAGAGGGATTGGAGGTAAATTTCGGTTGCTACTCTTATGAATAAAATGTAGAGGATATTTCAGTCATTGAAACAAATGTTCTTGGGAGCCCTACTTATTATGAAGAGGTGATGTCAGATATTGACAAAGAACAAACAAATTTTTACGGATATCCCATCGAAGATGACGAAGAGCAGAGCTTTTGTATGGTTCTTGTTTATAGTGATTGTGAAATTGATCTTGGGGAGACCCATGAAGGAGAAAAGGGGGAGCCACATCTCTCGGCTATCTTGGCTTCAATATTTTCCCCTTTCAATTTATCAGCAATAGTTGGTTATCCACATCTAGTACAGGATAGAGATGAATGGATGACTATCTTTCGAGATTCCGGGGAAGCAAGCATGACGATCTCGATAAGCACTTATTAAAAATTCATGTATGCATGCTTGAGCATGACTTCTTTCACAAGGATGTCTGGATCAAGATGTTCGGATTTTCTTTAGAGGAAGATGCTCTTGACTAGTATCTATCTCTCCCTACTGCTATTATCCATCCTTTGAAGGATTTTCACGATGCTTTTAATTCGTATTAAGTGTTCCTCATGTGATGAGTCTGGTAAAGATCTGATTGAGAGATAAAGCGAGGATAAAAGTGAGTATCTTGGAAATATGGATGAAATGTTTCTTCTCTCTATTTCCCAAGAAGAAGTCCTTCCAGATATGATTGATGATAGCGTTGATGATGGCATAGCTATGGATGCATTATTTTACACCCCTAGTATGCCTGTTGTCTAATTTTTAAAAGAAGAAATGGTTGAAGAAAAGAATCAAGATATTGCTCTTTTCTCTTTGCAAGATAAAAGAGTTATGCACTCACCTACCCCTGAAGAGTATTCATAAGAAGAAAACATAGGCTTCCAATCTTCTTATGAAAGTGAAAGATCCTACCAAGAGAAACATGATAGAGAGAAAGAGCCATCCATGGATATACATGAAGAGAATTCTTTCTCTCAGCTAGAAGATGTTATCAGAGTAGACAAAGGAGAAATGGAGGAGCTAAAGGTGCAGTTTATCTCCTTTCTTGAACCTGCAAATGAGAAAGTGTCACCTGGGATCAACCGACCCTCATCAGTCCTCTACCCACCTGTACACTCTGAGAACATCGATCAACAGGTGAGTAACCATGAAGAGCAGGAGGTAATTTCTTACCAGTCGAGCTTTCCTGATTATAAATTTTGTGACCCCGTGAGGTTGTATATGGAGCTGTGTTTTCCAAAAGCACTGGAGCCTGCAAGTTTATTCATATTATCATCACTTAGGGGTATGGTTGGTGTTCGAAATCATGTTCTCGTTCTGCTGTCGTACCTCCCTTACCTTTTGTGGATCATTTGCAACGAAGAGAAGAATTATATTACCGAGCAATCTGGGTGGCTATGGTGGAATTTTTCTTTCACCTAGTGTTTTGTAAAAATCAATTATCTTAGGATTGTACATAAATAAGATCCTTCTGGAGCCCATGTGTTTTTGTTTTGTTTTTAAGTAGAGTAGTGTACATATCTCCCTGTTTTCTTCAATGAAGTTTTGAGCTAGACTCCATAGCCCAACAACTAAGGCACTAGAACTGCGCTTTCTTGGCAACTCGTAGGGAGCATGCAATCCCTTGTGGAGCCAAATGTTATCACATTAATTTGTCAAGGGCCGCAGGCCACAACCTTGAGCATGAAGTGCAACTTTCAGAACAGTTCATTTCGGACTTGAATCACAAGCAACAGGAGAGTCCATTTTGTGACGGTGGGGATCCCCTATGAAAATTGGATTAGCAGCCCCTGGGTATTCAGAGTTTCAGAATTGCACGAAGTATAGCACAATAAAAAGAGCTGAATCCTGAACTCCCGAGCCGAATCCTGAACTCCCGAAGCAATCATGGACCATTGATCTCAAAATCGACAGGGAGTCGTTGATCTTAGTGGCAGTGCCTCCCAAAGGATCGAAGTCCTGGAGTCCCGGAGGGGATCTTTGCCATCTAAATCTAGAATGCCACGCGTTATCAGATCTATGACTTCGGGTAAAATCCTTTGGAATCCCAGGTTTGAGATTTGATTTTCCCGAAGTCTAGAGCCACGAGGGGATCTCAGTCATTGATCTTAGGAGGGCCACACGTCTTCATATCCTTAGCTCCAAGTAAAGGCAATTGAAAACATAGGAAGTTTGATATTTTATTTTCCCGGAATCTGGAGACCCGAAGTGATTCTCGGTCATTCGTTTCAAAAAGACACGCGTCATCATATCGCCAGCTCTGGGTAAAATCACATAGAGGAGCCAAAGGAAAAGGAGCTAGCGCCTAATCCCTGGAGCACCAAGTTTGTAGCAGCCGTCGGCACAGACATGTGGAATCCATCTAGATTTGACACATGGCACTCATTTCAAGTGTTTTAGACATGATTTATGCCTCATTTCGAGTGACACATGTCACCTCTCCATCCACGACATATCATCATGGTGAAGTTAGGTCTCCACGTCAGATCATCCTTCGAGAGTTGTTATTGTTCAGTGCCAAAAGTAGCGCCCCACCCCAAAGCACACTTTTGGAGGATCCTAAAGTTAGTGGGCGAGTAAGCTTAACGGTGGTGCCAAATATAGCCGGTGCACCCAGATCTCAGATCATGACCATATCAATGGCCACAGTCTATTGTGGGGATGCAACATGCTCGGGTGATATTTTTCTTGAGCAGTCCCACAATGGAAACCATGGTATGGCAAAAATACTACGTGGAAAAATGTGATGGATTGTGGGCCCAAAAGAAGTTTGAACCCAAACCACCTTTGAGGGCTCCGCAATTACATGTTTATATGGAATCCTATCCGAGAGCAGTAAGTGGTCGTGCCCCTAAGCATTAACTCTTGTTCAATCTCGGAGGAAATGCGGTTAATAAAAGTAGAGTTGGTGGTTGAAACCTCGGCTCACTCCATAAATGGAAGGCATGGAAGGCCCGACTGTGGGGACTGAACTATCATCCCATGGTACCCCTATGGGCAGATTTTCCTACAAAACCCATGTCGATATGAGCTCGCATCTAATAGAGAGGTGCACGTTCAGTTTGACAAAAGAACTCGTTGACGCAAAGCTTTGATTGTAGTGACCAAGTCACACTCTTGGTAGTGGCGTATTGTTCTAAGTATAAATAGATAATTTTAATATTTTGTTAAGGGGATCCATGGTTGAGCTAGGCTCCCAGATTGTAAAATTTTAATGAAACACTCTGGTTATCTGGTTATGTAATTTGACATGAGACTTCTTGTTTAATGAAAGTCAGCTTCCTTTTCCATTTGTTTTTCCTCTGATACTGAAGTGTCCATGATTAAAGGATTCACATGGATTGTTATGGTTGTGTTGTGATGTATTTTTTATCACAGTTCTTTTTTAACGCTCTTTAGTTTCCCGAAACTTCGAATTCAAGAGTATCTTGTTTTTATATGTTTTCCTCCTTAGGGTGTTGGAAGACCTGATGTTCAGAGCAGACCTTTACATCTTCTCCTCAATGTATTCCTCCTACTCACACTTAGTACAACTTAGTGGCTGAAGTTGATCAAGACCTCATTTGCTTGTGCATATTGTCCCAGTTTTCTGAGTTAAAATGATATTCTCTTTATTCTACCCCATTTGACCTCTTTAAATCCATTAACCATGACATATAACCTGATGGGTACTGGGCTTACCTTCGATGCAATCCAAAGGTGACTTCTAGTGCTAACAGGTTGTTTGGTTGAATCCAGTTGGTGCTTCTGCATTTGAAAATAAGACCACCTTTGAGTAATGGTATGAAGTTATGAAAATTGTGGCATATTATAGAGTCGGGGGAATTAGAAACAATCCCTTGGAAAGTGTCAAACATAGTTAAATTATCTAAGGGTATTAGACTAGGGAATGATATGAAAAGGGCATCTTGCACTACTCCCGTTGATTTATCTTCTCACTTTGTGGCTTTGACCACATATTAACAAAACCCTTTTTTAGATGTTGAAGAAACACAAGTCTCAATGGTCGAGACTCCTAATATCACTAAAAAAAATATGATGCATTAGATGATAAGAAGTAGATAAAACAAAATAATGGGGATGAAAAACAACAAAAGGTTTGTTCCTCTAATCCTCCAAGCAATATGAGTAGAAATCGTCTTGTTCTTTAGCCTGTGGTGATTATCCTACACCAAAGGGAGGTAGTGGTATAGAATAAAATGAAAATGGTAGGGGTAACAAGAAGATAACCAAACAAGGATCCCTTGGAAGAAGAGATAGATCCAAAAAAATTAAACAAGAATAAAAAAACTCAACAGTTAATCAATATTCCTTTGGTCCCTTTATTTGAATATTCTATGTGTACTCAATTTGTTTCTATTTATTGGGTTATTATTATTCTCCTTCATATTCTACTACATGTACCTTTTCTGCATTTTCATTAACTTCCTCTTCTCTAGATGGTTAATCTTCCCTCACTTCTATTCCTCAAAATTCAACTCCTTTGTTTTCTTCTTCTTCACTAGTAGGAACTTTCATGCATTCTAGATTTCTATATAAATCAAAGGAAATTGTAACTCCTGTCCTCATCATGGGTTCAAAGGTAGATCTCCTGACCTTCCCCATTACATAGTCCACTCTAGATACCCTAGCTTCCTTTTAATTCCAATTCATTAATTTTGGGCTAATTTAAGCCTAATCCCCTTTGAGAGATACGCCAAAATCAATGTTTCCAAAGTGAAAAATAGGGATTTTATAAAGTGAAAAATATTGTTCCAAATATGCCAATATCAAATTCCAAAATTCCAAAATTATATTTAGAAAGTGCAAATCAAAATAAAAAATTTCCAAAATCAAATTATGAAAATGTAAATATTGAATCCAATTTTGCAATTTCAGAATATGATATCGGCACATTTAGTACCATATTTCACAATATTGAAATATGACATTGACACATTCATAATTGGATTTTGCAATTTTGGAATATTGTATTAGCACATTCAAAATTGGATTTTGTGCTTTTGAAACCCCAATTTTACACGTAGTTTTTAATCACATTTAATCTATATATATAATTCAAAGATTTTAAAAGGGTTACACATAATCTACAAGTACTCATCATTCATGTCTTCATAATTATAATTCTTTTTAATAACAAAAGATAACTAATACATAACATTCATATATATTTAATTTTTATAGTTGGAGTTGCAAATCAATGCTTATAATTTTCTTCATTAATTAATTTTTGTTTAGATTGAAATACTATAAAATGATTAAAATACTACTCAACTATTAAAGACAACCAACGCTGCCGAAAATATGAAGTATTAGAAAAATGTACTAATTACATTACATAACATTGTTTCAAGTTTTGTACAATAAATCTCACATCACTGGCACCATTTAGGTGTAGCAAGCATGACCATAATCGATCTAAAAAGTACATGTGTTGACATCCATATCATCACAATTATAACCTTTTGTTATTAAATAGTTCATTTCATCATTAAAATCGTATTTTTCTTTTGAATCATCTACAATAATTGTGTTTCTAGCATCATAAGCATCCTTAAAGATCTCCCAAACCTTATATAAAGGTTTGAGATATACATGTGGATTCCCAAAACCAACATGACCCTTTCTAGGTATTGTGTCACAGTCATCTTATTTTAGAATAAATTTAATTTACTCCCTTTACAATCTTGTTCTCTCAAATGAAAATGAGAAAAGCTTGTTCATGTTTTTTTGTTGAATAACTATCCATAGATCAACTTCGAAAATACTAAAGAAGCATTCAAATAATTCTCTAACTCTTGAGTGTATAAAATAAATATTTGTACTCTTATGAATGTCTATATTAAGGACAAAACATATGTGCATAGTAATGATAATAATCATGCATAAAATTAGGTTGTCTACATATTGGTTTTGTTTCGACCAATCCTAGAACTCCAAACAGCAATCCCTTTTCTCCCAATACTAATAATTTTTTTGAATTGAAGATTGGGCTGCATACAAAGCCATAACTAATATAACTACAAGGAGATATGTATAAATCATTTTAAGTTAAAGAAGCTATTCATCATGAACATGTCATTTAAGTAAAGCATAACTAGAGATGATAAAACATAAAAAAATAACCCAATAAAATATGTAATTAATGTAAAAAAAAAAATCTTTGATAAATGTAGTAAAAAAAGTTAACAGTAATTTAAAACTTTAAATGATTAGTAAAAAAATAAATTTTATATAAAATAATTCAAAGACAATGATCACAATTTCAAATTACAGTGTTTATATCATAAAATGATGTTTGAAGTCTATCTCGGATGGGTTTCACCTAGTATATCATGTAGTTAAAACACGTGTCCTCCAGCAGAACCTCCAGACATTTAGCTCCATCTCAAAGGAAGCGCATTAATAATGTTTCATTCCGTCAAGGATACCCACTCATGAAAATTGTAATGGATTGGATCTCAACGCAGGTGAGCTCTACTTGTTTTAGTACTAAATATTTGAAGGATGTTAATAGTGTAATGATGGAGATCCTAATGGATTTGAACCATGTGAAAGCCTCCTCTATTATATCAATTAAGTTTTATGATCTTTTTCCATTTGATTCTCTCACTAAAGCAATGCTTTCTCTAGTATTCGTCCACCTTATCTCTCATCATAGTTCCTTTTGGTTATTACTCTAGATTTTGTGTTCTGCTCTTTGCACAAGGAAAGAGGTAGAGTTTTAAGAGGTCTCGGTTCTTTCCATCACCTCTGAAATCGTTGTCATTCTTCATCTCCTTCTCCCAGTTTCTCTAATATTTCCCTCCCCATCTCTTTCTCTTTGACTAAAAAACATGATTCCCTAGTAAGTCACCATGAAGAGGAAGTATGGGGCTATGATATTGTGGAGGAAGAGATTCCATCAACTCAAAACTTGGACATCATGAATGCCCAAATTCCACCTCCAGTGCGAATTACTCAACCAGTGGAGCCCACTATTATGGCTCGAATGACCCAAAAAGGAAGTGTGCCTCAAACCCAAGAGGAAGATGTATGCAAGCAAGTAGAAGAGGACCCTACTCGACGATTTTTAGAGGAGAAAATTTATCTAATGTTTGATCTATGAAGGGACATGGCAGAGCAACATTTTTGTCAGGATTTGTTGGATAAAAAAGTGGCATAAATCTATGAATTCATTTCCAGCTAGAGATATGATCAACATTTTCCAGTGTGTTTTCATCCTTATGCCTTCACTCCAGCAAGTTCGACTCCTCCACGTGGCAACGACAACAAAGGGAAGTCTGGAGTTTAATGGTGTTTCCCATATATGATTATTATCTATCTTTTTATCACAGTTCACATAGTCTTTAGGCTCCTTTTGCATCAAGGTATACTTTGTAAGCATATTAGCAGACTTGCGCAGACTAATTTTGGCCCTTTAGGAAGACATTTGAAGACACATGGGACCTAGTGTTGGTACAAGTTTCCTTTTTGGAACTCCACGCACCAAGTCGTATGATATATGTATGGACATCGGTTTTTTGAAGGTAATATAAATAACTAGCTTACAAAAATATGATGTTTGAAGTCTATTCCGTATTTTTTTAAATATGAAAATATATCAACAGAGAAAAACTATGACATCAAAATTTGGATTTGTTTTCATGGAAACCTACCATAGTCCAATTATAATATTATTTTCATATTTAAAGCATGGATTGTGAATATTTTTCACAATGCAATTTTTATGTCTTCCCTTCAATTTCATTACCGTACAAAATAACCATTGTTTTTCTTTTCTTAGAAAATTCATCCCCAAACTTATCCCATAATGTTTACAATTTTTTAAGGTATTTGTATTCACTATATTTAGTACATCTATCAACATACCACATGTGTTTAATTTTCTTTGGAAGAACATATTTTTTTAACCAACAAATTTTCCAAATAAATCCCTTCCATCACTTCCGGTTTTGGTTGACCAAATTCCAAGTTGGAATTTGTGAACACATAATTCTAAGAAATATAATACATGTCAGTGCAACGGATACAAATTTGACTTGAATTTAAATTCATAGTCCTCGTCAACACTTTCAGATACTTCTTTTACCTTTTGGGAGGGTTTTTCTACTAAATCATGACGTATTCCAATTCTATTATAACCAACACATTATTATGTGAATATGCACTCCGTGTTTTCCTTGGAACCCGGCTAGGAGCTCCAAACTTTTGTGGCATCATTATGCTAAATTCGGACAGGGTTTCTCTGAATTGTGAGTAAACACCTCAGAGTCACCTTCTCGCACTAGTTTTTTTTCCTTATCTCTCGTTTTCATAAATTCACAATGAGTCTTTTCGTTCATGTTTTCTTCTTTTATAAGTCGTGTCATAAATTCTCTATCACGTCATACTTTTCCCATCATTTCTTTTTCCCTTTTTCGACAACTTTCTATATCGGCGCGTTGCTTTTTCTGTCTGGTCACCTTTCTCTGGCGCATAGTGTATTCAAGTTATTTAATACCAATTACTATCTTCTATGCACTATATCATCTAATTGCATGTATAACACTTATCCATATACTACATCTTTTTGTATTTATCTTAATTTTTTTCACTTTTTTCTTTCTTTTCTTATTTCCTTTTCAGCTCCTACTATATACACTATGTATAATTGAATTTTCTTGCACTGCAAATACTAAGGGTTACTGGGTCAACTTTCCCTATACAATTTGAGTCTATTTCCATTAACCAATCCTTGAATCTCTTTTCCTGGTAGATCCTACAACTGCACAACACCTCCATATGTGATAGATTTTATCTCATATGGCCCTAGCCAATGCATCCTGAATTTTCCTGGCTTCTCTAAGTATTTTTTGTCATAGAGGAGAACCATATATCCTTCCTTAAATTTTTTCTTCTTAATGTGTCTATCGTGAAAAGATTTTATTTAACTTTCTCTACTTCTTGATGAAAACCATCCAGAATCTTGTCTTCTTCGAGTTCCATAAGTTGAGACAGTCTTTCTTGAGCTATGCTTCTTTCTGTCATGTTTGTAATGGCTACAATGCGCATACTAGGTATAAAATATTCTAAAGGGACTATTGCTTTCTAACCATACACCAATATGAAATGTGTCTTCCCTGTGAGTTTCTTGCATGTGGTTCTATAAGCCCATAATATTGTCGGTATCTTCAAATCCCAATCATCCATGTTTACATTACAAATTTTAGTTAGGGCATTGTCCAATATTTTATTAAATGCTTCCACTATTCCATTAGCCTGAGGATGGTATAAATTTCGTCTTCTAATGGTGTATCTCAAATTATTTAGTCATTGCCTAGATGGTATTATTGATAAAATGAGTTCCCTGATCACTGATCAGAATTCTAGGGCATCCAAATCTTATAATTACTTGTTCAAATAGGACGTGTTCTGTAATATTTCATTATTGTTGCTTCATCCCATCTGGTTAAATATTATGTCGCTATAATGATATACCTTGATCTTGATCTTCTAGCTGGTGGATTGATTAGTCCTACAAAGTCAACTGCCCATTTTTCAAACACTTTAAGAGTTACCCAATGTTTTAAGGGATCTCATCCCTCCTTGATGTCATTACTACCCTCTAATAGAAATTATGAGTATGTAAATACTCTTTTTCATCTTTAGAGACTGTTGGCCACCATAATCCTACATGTAATGTCTTCTGCGTAGTGGATTTTCCTGCATAATGTCCTCCAACTATTCCTTCATGTGCTTCTGCCAAAATCATGGGATGATCATGTTCCATGAAACATCTCCTTAGAATATTGTTTGCTCCTATTTTATACAAGTGTCCTGAAATAAGTTGTTAATTTGCATCTCTAACCACCAAATCCTTCTTCTTCATAGTGTTGTATTCCTTTGGGGAAAATCCCGTACTCAAAATTTCAACAATATCAACAAAGTATTCATCAACGATTTGCACTGAAAAGAGTTGTGCATCAGGAAAATTCTCCTCCAAGATGATTGGTTCCTCTCCATTGGTTATCGTGGATAGATGATTTGGCCCTACATTTAATCTTCCAGGTTTCACAACTACTTCAAAATCAACTGGCTTGTTGACCAAGTATTTGAGAGTAGAGTGATTTGTGAAAAATTTTAAATGTTGTCCTAATAAATAATGTATGAAATTTTGTAATGCATCTACCATAGCCAAACCTTTTGTCTTTGTTGTATAATTATTTTGTTCTGACTCTGAAAATTCCGTACTTGCAAATGTTATCGGGTGATGTATGTCACCTTCTCCTGGTTGTGTTAGTACTACTCCAAGTGATATTGAAGAGGAATCCACATGAACGTGGAACTCTTTTGACCAATCTGGAAACACCAGAATTGGTTTTGTAACCATTTTCTCTTTTACAATGTCTATACATTGTTGGCACTCATCATTCCACTGAAACTTGATATCCTTCTTTAACATTTTCTCCATGGGCGTAGTAATTTGTGCATAGTTCTTTATGAACTTCCTATAGTAGCCTGTATGACCTAGTGTATCTCTCAATTGGCACGCTGACTTAGGTGGTGGTAAATTAACAATGACAACAATATTTGCATGATCAACCAATAGACCTTGTTTGCAAATCACATACCCTAGAAAAATTCCAAATGGCACATTGAATATGCAATTCTTAATGTTCGAATATATTTAACATTGTCTAAACCTATCTAGAATTAATAAAATAACTTCAAAATGATCTTTCAATTGCCTAAATAATGTCCAATCATCCAGATAAACCTCCAAAAATTTATGTACAAAATATTTAAATGCATCTACCACTGCACTTGAGAAAATAGCAGGGGCATTCTCCAATCCAAAGGGCATCACTATGTACTAAATATGACTCACATTCTATGGAAAATGTAGTCTTATGACGATCCTCTGGTGCTATTCCAATTTGGTTATATCTTGAAAATCCATCGGTAAATGAGTATGCTTCTTTTCCTCCTACATTTTCCAATACCTCATTTGTAAATGGAGTAGGGAAGGGATCATGCAGACAGACATCATTCAACTTCCTCAAATCTACATAGATCCTTATCAATTTCAAGACTTCTAACATTTTACCATTTTTATCAAGTTTTTACTTAAATTTATGTTTATATACTGGATTCACCCTATAGGGTCTCTGTCTTATTGGTCTCGCATCTGGTCTCAAGGGGATCTTCATTTCTCCAAGTTCTCTTGCTACCCCTATATCACTATACTCATTCAATAGTTTTTTTATTCTTTCCATTGTCTAGTTATATCAATAGTCACCAATACTTACAATATTTGGATGCTCTTTTATTCTAGTATTGACCTTATTTGTCTTCATTGGTGCAAAACATTATTCTGATTGTAACTGTGGGCCTTCTACTTCACTTTCCCCTTCAACTTTTGTTATCTGAATATCACGTGGGTTTTCTTCTGCTAGGTCATCTTTTGAGACGTGGTAACAATTTAACAATTGTCTGACTATTTTTCAATTTTGATTCAAATTCAGTGCTGCATCTATCATTGGATTCCCATGTTCAAATGAAAACATGATTACAAAATTCTACTGCAAATCTATCAAATTTCTAGTTCCTCTATGCAGGTCCAATTCTGTATACCAATTTATTGGTATGTCTTTCAATCTATGGATGAAGTGATGTGGCCATTCCTCTAGTGGTACCAGTCTCCATTGGGTTATGCATATTCCTATATGTTCTCTGGGTTTTCCTATTCCATCATATTTTTGCATATGTGTATTCTCTTGTTTTGTGCCAAATCTGATGCACACTAATATGAATGTGCAGGTGTTTCTTTCAATGCAATATCTAAAATTAATAACCTTTGAATTTCTAGGACATATAACTATAAATTTGTTTAAAATTCTTCCAAATAATTTAAACCATAAAAAATTGGAGGTTCTCTTGCCTCTGTGCCAACCCATCTTAGTGTGTGCATCATTGTCGCACATCTTCTGGTAGATATATCATGTAATCATTCTTGTCAATTATGCGGTCTTGTGTCAGAATCTGAAGAACAAGAACTAATTCTTCTCCAACTAATCATTCCATCTGTTTTTGGGTTAATGTCACTACTACATTTGGGTCAAATTCCGACGGTGCGTTCGACGCAATTGCCACTTTCTATTGTCGGAAGACCGACAAACCTCAGACCCCCTCAAACCTCATTTCACGGGACGTCGTTTTTCCGATGACCTAGTTTTCGTCTGTATTGCGACGTTATATGACACCACGTGTCATCATAAATTGTATTTTCCAGCCCCATATTGACGTCGTAAGACCGACATTTCAAACATGTCAAGACCGATATTTCAAACGTGGCAAGTGAGACGTTGCAAACGTGGCAAGACCGACGTTTCAAACGTGGCAAGTGAGACATTGCAAACGTGGCAAGTGAGATGTTTCAGACGTGGCAAGAGAGACGTTTCAAAAGTGGCAAAAGAGACGTTCTTAAGGTGGCAAGAGAGACGTTTCATAGGTGGCAAGAGAGACGTTCTGAAGGTGGCAAGACCGACATGACGAGGTATTAGCTCCGATGTGGTTGCTATGGGAGCGACACTCTTGGACGTGGAAATAACGACGTCCATCAGGTGGAAACAACGACGGCTAGGAGTTACTAGCTCCGACGTGGTTGCTATGGGAGCGACAATCTTGGAGGTGGAAAGAGAGACGTCTTGGACGTGGAAATAGCGACGGGAAGAGAGTGAAAGACGTCACAATTGCCACCTTTGTGTAGGTATTTAAAAAAAAATACAATATCAATATCAAGACCTAATAGTCATTCCAAGCCAAAAGGAGGAGTAAGTCATATAGGTGTCAGCTAGTGACAGCATACATGGAAATTTCTTCCTGCTTCATTAACATTTTCTTCAAAATTAAATTTACGACAATGAAAAGACAGAACTTATTTGCAACCTTCAGTGCATACTTTAGCTTCAGTCACTTCAACATCCATGCTATCTCGCCTTTCACTCTCAAGCCAAGTGGGAGATTGCATCTCCATTTCATTTAAGTTAAAAGCTTCATCGTCATTTATGACAACAATTTCTTCATAAGGATGGTCTTTGAATTCAGCCAAATGATGCAGAACAGGAGGCACACATTCACTCAACAATTCTGATACATATTTTGAGCAATCTGCAT
>JZKD02S0910328.1:33427-51861 GCA_000966675.3 Picea glauca
TTAAAGGTTTAATAATTAAGTGAAAGATTCGCCAAGATTTTACAAGATTTTATAATTCAGTGAAAGATTTGCCAAGTTTTTACAAGATTTTATAATTTAGTGAAAGATTCACCAAAATTTTACAAGATCATATAATCGACTAAAAGATTTTCCAAAAAACTATATATACATATTATATTATTGATAAAATAGCCTTCAATTTTTCCTATGTATCACGGGGATTCGCCCAATTATTATACATATAAATTTAGGGGGGGTTCTTAAAATCACCCCTGGTGTGGGTTTGGGTTTCCCTTGCCCTGCTTCAGTTGTGAGGGGTTTGCAAATCCAAACTCCCATCGTTTCTGCTTAAATTTATGCTCGATCTTGACAATGTATCTATAAGTTGTGCCTAATGAGGCGATGTCTAGGAACTCCGTTTTTGTTTGAATGTATATATGAAAACAATTGTGATATTTGAGCACCAGATGATACTCAAAATATTTGATACCCAATTTGGTGCCGAGGGTATGGAAAATATTGGTGAATTTTGGTATTGTCTGGTCCCTTTCTTGACGTAGGGTAGTCCATCTGGTGTACTGGTCCTCGTAGCTTCCAACAGGGTAGTATTGTTCTTTAATGGTGTCCCGGAAGGAATCCCATGTAGGGGCCACCGCAAAAATTGAAAATTCCTCCACGACCCTTTGCTCAGAGTAGGTATCCCACCAGTCTTTAACATGGGGAATGACCTTGAGGAGTGCAAAAGTGATATTTCCTGATCGAAAAAATTGTGGACCGAAAGTATCCTTCGAGCAAATTTAACCATTTATCTACAACATCTACATTTATCAGTCCTTCAAATAATGGAATATCAAAATTTAACTGTGCCTTGAAGGGGGTTACATAGCCACCTAATGAAGATTCTTCTCCCATGGGCAATGGTCGAAGGATCTGCGCAAAGTTGTCCATCATTTCGTTCCTTTGTCGTGCAAGGGATTCCTTGAGAAACATTTTAATAGGATCTCCTGCTCCATCATCTTTATTTTCATCTCCCATGGGTTGTTTTCGGTCTTGGCATGGCCGATATGGTAATGGCTCAATTGGTTTGAGTCCCAACTTCTTATACCCAGACCTTGTCGGGGACATGCACGAAGAAAAATAAATGAAGAGAAGACCGCACTGATACCACTGATCTAGATTTAGGAGCAGAATGAACTGATTACAGACTGAATACCATAAACACATAGATGGGAAGAATAACAAAAATATTCAGTGAACAATATCTTCTATTAAATAATGAAATAGGCTAAAACTGTAAAATTATAGAACTAAAACTTGCTCGAATTGTTGTAGCTATCTCTGAGAAGAGATGTGGCTTCTACATGCATCCGTATGAGAAGGATGGATTACAATAAGGTTCCATAGGCCCTTTTCGTATTACTCATGAATGCCAAAACCCTAGACATCCAAAACCCTAACCCTAGAAGGTGAAACGTCAAAATTCATGTGGGCCCTATGGGTAAGTTGGTGTTATTTGGTACCTCAACTTCCTAGGGTCATAAAGTTTGCATACAATCTCTATTTTAGGTGCGTGATATCTCTTTGGAAAGGTCTTTCAAAGAACTACACATTCCACTGTTAGACTCTAACTCCGTTTACAGTCTGACTGTGGTGAGCCAAAAAAACAATGTTTAGGGCCCCAAAATAGACCTGAAAGTACAACAAGATGTGCTGACATGGAAACATACAAAATAGGCCAATTGGATTAGGCGAGAGGCTACCCTTATCCACCTAGATAATGTGTGAGGCTTCATACAACCCTAGAAGTGTAGAAATCACAATTATAAAGAAGTACATAAAGATGTGCTGAACAACAATAGACACGAGGAGCCAGTTGGAATAGGTGGGTGGCCACCAATATCCATCTGGATCAAGAAGAAAAGTTCTATAGAGCAGTCTGGAATATATGGGGATGAGCCCACTTGAGATTTTTTTGTGGATGCGTTCAAGGAACGATATTACCATGTTGGTAACTATGATGACCAATACATGAGATGGACCACATTGCATCAGGAGAGGGGCCAAGTAGTGCCAGAGTTCACCAATACTTCCCATACCTTGTGCACCAAGTTGGGTATCAAAGATTCTAAGTGGGAATTGGTTATGAAATATCGTGGAGCTCTACACAGATATATCAAAACTGAAATGGAGTTTCTGGACATCTCATCACTAGGAGTTTCCTATTGATATGCTGTCAAAATAGAGCAGAAATTTAGGGACCAAAACAAATGGGAGTTCGAGTTTGCAAATCCTCAACAAACAATGTATGCTAAAGACGACCCTAATAAACAGCTTCCTGAAAACTAGTCCAAGTCAGAAGAAAATAAGGGTCACGGGAAGATGAAGAAGGATACTGGAAAGTGGTGTGATTTCCATAAAATCCCTTGGAACAACAATAATGAATGTCACTCAAAATAGTCATTGGTGGCCAAGATCAAAGACAAGGAGCTAAACCTTGATTCAAATTCTAATTCCTAAAATAATGGAAAAAAATAGATCATCGACGCAGACCCCACTACTATTGTTGCGATCACAACAATTCAACCAGAAGAACCAACAGATCCTGAAGAGGGGGAGTGCCTTTTTCATTCACAGATGTGGGTGAAGGGGACCCTGCTAAATTTTATTGTTGATAGCGGAAGCCAAAAAACCCTCATCTTAGCAGATGTCGTCAAACAATTGGGATTTTCAACAACACCACTCCCACAACCATACAACATCGGGTGGCTTCGCCAGGGACGAGATCTCTGTGGCAGACAATAGTGTTGATTGTCATACAACAGTCAAACCTTCAAGGATGAGGTATTATGTGATGTTTCCCCATTGGATGTCTGTGATATTCTCTTGGGCCAGCCATATATGTGGAAGTGCCATGCTATCTATGAGTCTCCACCCCGCAGTGTCATTTTTACTCTAGGGGGTCATCTCTATAGGATACTAGAGCTAGTTCCAACTATTATCCCACCTAAATAGTTCCGAAAGGTAGTATCTCATACTACAAAATTCAACTTCTTCACAATCTGTTCAAAAGGTGAATATAAGGACATTGCAACCACTACAGCGCCATCTCGAGCACCTTCTATCCAACATAACCAGATCGACAAGATTTAAACAAAGCGCAAATATCCCTTCTACACATAGTCATCTCATGTATCCCGACTAGTTGAATAGACTCAAACCCGCCATCAACAGGTTCATGGCAACCTTCAACAAACTAAGCAACACAACTTCTCCAACAAGGAAAACAACTCATCAAGATGCAGATTCAACAAACTCTTTTCCCTCTCCCCCGGGCACTCAACGCAATAGAGACCATTGCTTCATAAGGAGGGAGGATTTATCCAGCTGGATATCAGTATCCACCCAACTATTCCAACTGGCACAAAACGATATTTTGGCAATTTACTATTTTTAGCAGTTTTTCGGTTCTAAACTTCCGGGGCCATTTTGAGGGCCTAAATGATGTTTTTTCACGATCAAGCACCTCAATGATAATTAAAGGCTCTCATTGAGCCTGAAAAATGAACCTCCTTGACGATACCTTTCCAACGAGCTATCGTGTTCCCAAAACGGATATTGTATGCCAAAGTTACACCCTCGAGAAGTTCATACACCAAACTACCCAAAACGAGGTCCACAAAACTGTTGGCTTTTCATCTTCTGGGATTAGGGTTTTGGAGTTTATTTATGTTAAAAAGGCCTTTAGAGCCTTATTGTAATCCATCTTCTTGCGAATCTGAGTAACCGTTGTTATCTCTCCAAGAAACTCCTTAGGGTTGTAGGCTAAGGATGCTTGGTAACTTAAGAAAATAATGTGTAGGTATGCTTGGAACAATGGGATCACTCAATGATTAATGGGTTAGACAAATCATCATACATTCAAATGAAACAATGCTTTTAGAAAAAAATAATTAGATCAAGTATTTTAAAAGGAGAGGATGAAGAACACTAATCTTGATTTCCAAATACAACTGGGTGTAGGGCTTAATGCAAGATAGAAAGAAATCCTTCACTTCAAGTCTATGAGCTCAATAAAGAGATGACAGTCTTCATAAGCTAAGATAAACTGAAATAATGTACACAAAAGGAAGAATGAATATTTCTGATATTGAAAGCAAAAGGAGACTGTAATTTTATTATGCAATAACAGTCTATACAGTAGCACAAAAATGTATTCCCAGTTTTAACCCTTGTCTCTTAGAAAAGATAGGCATTTATAGCCTTTTACAATCGGTTTTTAAGATCCTGAAAACTTGGATCTGTATCTAAAAATAGAAAATAAAACTAACTAAGGCAATCGGTAACAAACACTAGTTGCTACAACCCGAACTGTCTTCTATATCAATATTTGACATCTATACTTCATCAGCTTCTGGACTCTGTTGTGTCATGGAAAAGGTAAAAGCACCTGTCTTCTGTAGCTGGATTTCTTCAATTAATCATAGTCGAAACTTTAGGAGACCGATTTAGCATTTGGTTTTCAAAATCTCCACGAATCTCTGATGCTAAGTATTTTCTAACTAAGTGGTTAATCCTTTGATGCTCTTGAACTTCTTTAAATACATTGAAAATCACCTTGCTCCATCTTTATCTTTAAAAAAATATTTTTGTGCTTTCACCAACTAATTCGCCTTATGATTCGCTGGTTAGCTGGTGAAAGCTCTGCCTTTCACCAGCTAACTGGTTGTAAATTTACCCTTTGCGCTGGTGAAAGCTCTGTCTTGCCCAAAAATAAACTTTCACCTCCAAAACTGTTGTTTTATCAAAAACTTAGCGTGTCTCTTCTTTATCTCCTTGCATATTCACAACAACCTAGGCTAACACTTGTATATTTGGGTGCGATTTTTGCTTCTGCTTCAATTTTCTAATCTTCCTCTTAAAGCGTTTTACTAACCACCATAAACTGTTATAATCTTTGGTGATTTTCTTCTTTCTCTTTTTGTCTTTGACACTTTCACAAGCCAACTTCTCAAATGTTGCATTTGTCTCTGCAAAATTGTCAGACAGAGTTTTGTATCTCACCTTGATTACTCTTTCTAAAACCTCCTTTTGAGAAATCACTTCTTTTAGTTGCTTAATTTTTTGTGATTTATTTGACTTTTTTCTCTTTGATGTTTCACCTTCATCAGTGGGAGTAAAAGTCTCACAATCCTGTGCAAATTCCATGGAGTGTTTAGGGCTTTTAATGGCTGGACTTTCATCTTCTTGCTCTGGATCTGTTTATGAGTCTGTGTATGGTAGATTTAGAATATTTCTCTTCTTTTCTGCAGGCTGCTCTGAAGTGGTTTCAAAATCTAATTTTTTCTTTGATCTGTGAGACTTTATGCCGGAAATCCTATCTTTTGGTGGTCCTGGAAGAGTTCTCCTCTTCCTCAAGCTGCTCTGAGGAGTTAATTTCTTTGTTCCAGCTCTCTTTTGCTCATTCATGGGTTGAGTTTGGGTTTCAAAGAATTCCCAAAAAATAAATGTTACCAAGTCCTTCCTCTTTGTCTTAGTTCCTCCAGAATTATCAATTTGATCAGGCCGAAATGACAAAGGGTGTTTTTCATACTTAGAGGTTCAGCCCTAATCTTTTTACATACTTTAGTTAGGCTTTTGTGAAAGAAGAAAGGTAAATTTAGGAGAGTTTTCCCTGTTAAATGATCTAAGAGCTTGAAATGGTATAGCATCAACTTGTCATACCTGCCTTCTCAGGTTATATAGAGTTGAATGCCTTTGAAACAGTTCCTGCCATTCATCCTCCAAATGAGAAACTGACATGTGTTTCTTCCATGTGACATTTCTGAATTCTCCCTTAAGATATGCTCTGAAATTGAGATTATTGGTTGCTGTTGTCTTGAACCAGCTCTGGCCTGATCTAGGTAAGATGGTTGTTGTAGCAATGTCGGCTTCATCAACTATGATTTCTAAAGAACCCACATAGGCTTTGTTTCCATCATACAATTTAGCAAACGCTTCAGCTGTTGTTTGGTGGCAACCATTCTGTAACTTTTCAACATAACCCATGCAGCCTGTGTCTCAGAAGCGTTTTTGCACCTCTCGATGTGCTTGTGAAAAAGAAAGACTATCTAATTCTTTCCTTAACAATGAGCCACTTCATTTCCTTGCCATCTGTAACTCGAACCAAAGACAATTTTGCAAACAAAGTCACTGTAATTTGTTGTTTGAGCCAAGGTTTGGGACTGGTGAAAACTCTCGACATTGTCTTTCAAATATGAAACCATAACATATGCCTGTGGATAATGCGTGTTGGGAATATGAAGTGTCGATTTGATGTCGCCAGCTGAGTAGTACCTCTCCTTTACCTGTGATGATGAATTTGAATTCATCATCTCCAACGCCATTATCTCGTGAAGCATGCATTCACGAACATGATCCGCTATGATATCCGATTTAGATGTGCATAACAGAATCCTCATCATTATTCGCTTTCACCAGCGCCTTATAATGATTACATGACATGTGTTGAGCGTGTCATCTTTTGATTTTGGAAAACATGGAGGAAACACACGTGTTCCGTGCTTTCACCAACTAACGGTCTACGGGAAAGTACTCCTTAACTGTTGAAAATCGTCGTTTTCACCGGCTAGTCATCAACCTTGCAACACGCGTTCGTTGTTGAAAGTATTTTCATGAAATTTCATAGAAAATACCCTTATGGATCAACTTATTTCTAAGATATGAATTTAAAACCTAAGTTTTGACACTAGAAGAAATTAAAACAAAATGGAGAAAACTACAAAAAACCATGCTATCAACCATAAAATGAAACCATAGTGACTGATTCATTTTGGGAGCTAACATTTGGCTCCAACTGGGATGGACACCTCCCGGTGAGGTCACCAAGAACCTAGCTAGACTCAGTAGCCTTTATTACAATTTGAAAATTTGAAAAATATTTTTTCTCAGTACCATTGGGCATGGAGTTATTCAAGTGATAAAAACAAAGAAAATAGAACTGAAAAAGAATATGTACAAGTAAAATAGGGCTTTAAGAAAAATCCTTATGAAAAATAGGACTTTAGAAAGCACCCATTGAAAGGGCCACCTGCTACTTCCTCGCCTGCAAGATTTTGGAGAACAAAGGTATTGTTCTACTGAACTATTGTTATGATGAAAGGACCTACCCAGAGAGCATCAAATTTGTCGTGTTTCCCCTTCTCTTGCCTTGCTGCATCCCATTTTAAGACTAGTTCCCCTGTTTTGAAGATATTTGATTTGAATTTCTTGTTGAAAATCTCCTTCATCTTTCTTTGGTGTAATTCTGTCTTTTCCAAAAGTTGTTTTCTATCTTGTTGCAACTCTACCAATTTATGGATTCTCCGAGTTAAATCACTTGGTTTAGAGTCAGATTCTTGTAAAAAATTTGCAACTAGCAGTGCAAGTTGAACATGAAATATGGCTTCAGTACCATATACCAACTTGAAGGGAGATATACCGATTGACTTTTTACTTGTAACCCTATCAGCCCACAAAGCAAATTTTAGCTTGGAATCCCAGCCTCTGGTATTTTGTTCAAGCGAATTCTTTATAATTATGACTAAAATCTTATTCAATGACTCTGCTAAGCCATTTCCTTATGGATAGTAAGCAGTGGAATGTACTAGCTGAATTCCCAGCTCTTCACATAATTTTACCAAGTGCTTATCTTTGAATGCAACAGCGTTATCATTGACTATTCTCTTAGGGCAACCAAATCTGGTGAATATGTTTTCTTGCATAAAATTAATGATGACAATATGATTGGCATTCCTGGTAGGAATAGCCTCAATCCACTTTGTAAAATAATCTGTGGCAACAAGGATCCACCTGTGCTGACTACTAGAAGGCAAGTGAATCTCACCTATGAAATCCAGACCCCATTGCTGGAAGGGACCTATGACCACTATAGGTCTGAGGGGAAGAGATTTCAATTGTTGTTTGCCTTCAAATCTTTGGCACTTGTCACATGTTCTCACAAAATCACACACATCTGAAAATAAGGATGGCCAGTAATAACCAGATATTAAGATTTTATGTGCAGTGGTCTTCCAATAGTGATGTCCTCCGCATTCACTATTATGGAACTCAATCATGACCTTAGTTGCTTCATCTTGGTTTATGCACCTCAATAATAAACCTATTGGATTTTTCCAGAACAATAAGTTGCCATTGATGCAGAAATTCATGGCTTTGAGCTTTAAAGCCCTTCCTTGTGCTTTTGTCAAATCTGAAGAGACTGATAAAGTTTGCAGAAAATGAATAATTTGACTGTACCATTTGCAATTAGCTAGGTGAGATGAGACCTACATTTCCTCACTTCTTTTATCCTCTGAAGATTGAACATTATCTACATTAATACTTACCAAATTTATTTCAAGCAGTTTACAATTTTCTTCTGCCAGAAGTTTGGCAAGGCCCTAACCCTTCACAAGTTTTGCCGGTTTAATTTCAACATCAAATTCAATTAACTTTGCTATCCACTTACTCCTTTTCCCATCTATGTCGGGTTGTATAAGCACATCTTTAATTGAACTGGAGGGTACATAAGCTATTACCTTGGCTTGAAGGATGTAAACTATGAAAGATTTTAATGACTTGATAAGTGCATATGCTTGTTTCTCTAATAATTCATACTTTACCTCTGTATCCCTCAAGACTTTACTGAAGAAGGCAACCGGTTGCTCCTGATCATCGACATTTTTCTGCAAGAGTACTATTGCAATTGTATCTTTTGAAGCAAATGAAAAGATATAAAATTCCTTGGCGAAGTTGGGGTTGATCAAAAAAGGGGTTGTCGTAATGGCTTCCTTGATAGCATTGAATGAGTGTTTGTCTTCTTCAGTCCATTTTACTTCGGAGTTATTTCTTAACATAACAGTTATATGCTTTTTGAGTTCTACAAAGTTTTCTATAAACCTTCTGATAAAGTTTATAGTCCCAAGGAAAGACTGAATGTCCTTCTTTGATCTAGGAAGAGACAGATTTTTAATTGCTTCTACTCTTTTTGGGTCGATTTTCACCCCATCAGCTGAAACAATATGTCCAAGTAATTTCTCTTCCTTAAGTGCGAAATTTGATTTTTTTTTATTAAGAGAAATGCCATACCTTTGACATTTTAGGAATGTCTTTTTTAAGTGTTGCAAATGAAGTTCATGGCTGCTCAAAAAAACAATGATATCGTCAATATATATCAGGACAAATTTATCTTTCTCTCCAACGAAAGAAATTTCCATCGCCCTTTGGAATGTCGCTCCTGCATTCATCAATCCAAAAGGCATCTTTTTGTACATAAATTTACCCCATGGAGTAGTAAAAGCGGTCTTTTATTTATCGTCCAGATGGACAACAATCTGGTTGTATCCAAAAAACACATCAATAAAAGACATCACCTTTGATCCTGACACCTTCTACAAATTATGTTCCATTTTGGGCAGAGGGTAGGTGTCATTCCTAGAGAACTTATTCAAATTTATGAAGTCCATGCAGAGTCTGATCTCTCCATTCTTCTTTTTGACTAGTACAAGATTTGCAATCCATTCTGAATATCTGAGAGGTATGATGATGTGGGCATCCAATAGTTTTTTGATTTCCCTTTCCATTGTAGGTAGCAACAACGGATTAAAAGCTCTAAGTTTCTTCCTAAATGGTTTGGTATATTTGTTTAAGGGAATCTTATGTTGAATTACCTCTGTGTCGAAAGTCTTCAAGTCATCATATTTCTAAGCAAAGATGTCAGCAAACTCCTTTAGAAATTCTCCATAATCATCCTTTTGTTTTTCAGTCAAATGTGAAGCTGAGTTGACATATTTAGGATCTTTTTCACTGGCTACATTATACTACAAAACTTCTGAATCTTTTTCCCTTTTTCCAATTTGACGGATACATCATTATTATCAAAAAGCCTTTCTAAAGGGACCAAACCTTTAGGAATTATGTTGGTAGACAACTGTACTATTTCATGTGTTGCAATTTTGCTTATGAATTTTGGCTCCTCAATTTCATCGTCATGTTCATTCTCTTGATCAATTTGCAAGTCTGCAAACTCATCTATTACTGCAAGAAATCTAGTGAGTTCAGCATCGTCTTCGAAAACCTTCCAAAATTTTACATTATCAGGGAGGGATGGCCTATATTTAACTTGAATTTTATAATTCAATTTATGAGACAGAGGAGGTATGAAAGCACAGGCCGACACAACTAATGAGTCATCCAATTCACTCATTTCTCTGGGTACATAGGAAATTTTAAAATCTGCAAAAGTATGAATCGCCCTCAAAACTTAATTTCTATATGCTTTCAGCCTAACATGTTTTTCTTGAAAGGACTTATTCCCCTGCTGAATGATTAAATCTACATCTCCGAATACATGCAATATTTTAATCTCCATCTCTTTGGCTGCATTTAACCCCAGAAGTAGTGCCTCATACTCTGCAATATTGTTAATCACTTTAAAATCAAGTTTAAAGGACAAATGAGAAGTTTTCTTAGAAGGGGAAATTAGTACTACCTTTGCTCCTGCTGATTCTTTGGTACAAGCACCATGAAAGAACATGGTCCAAAGCTCGTCCTCTGCTGTTTCTGTGGACTGAACTGCGAGCTTTCTAAGTAGCAATGCATCTGGTAATGAATCATCAATTTGTAAAATACAAGATCCCATACCTGTGTCGACAGAATAGATAGGATGATTAGATGGATTTTGTCCGTCACTGATTACATATGTCAGCTATGATTCCCTGTATAACCTTCTATTTACCCCTCCAAAAATAGGGATAGTAGCGTAGGAGAGATCCATTTGAAGAGTTCCACCTAGCCTCTTCATCCACGATCTTGATAACAAACATCCAAATTTAGGTGGTATGTCTACCACTACTATATCCATAACCATAGTCTTCATGGACGCTTGGGTTAAAGTTACAGCCAAGTCCTTGATCATTTCGAGACATTTGACTTTTTGAGAGTCAAAAGAGAAAATATCATGGTAAGACTTGGTGATCTCTAGCCCAAGCTCATCCATGACCGCCTTTGGCATTAAATTGTGAGAAGCACCGGAGTCCAACAAACAGTTATGTAATGTTTTCTCATGAATATTTAGAGAGATGTAAAARGGAGGAYARMTTTCATCTCTATCTTYTATCATTTGKCCCAGAGTAATGGTTGGMTTTTCATCATATATGTTGAGAATATYAGCAGAAGGGGATATAGATTTGGGATCCAGAGTTTTGAGGATATCCTTTTTGAATATTTCATTTTTCATTAACTCAACCAGAGGAATGGGAATTTTAATTTTCTGTATTTCAGCCTCAAAATTGAAAGAATATGGGACTTTTCCAGAGACTTTATCAGAGACTTTTACCTCATTTAAAGGAGCTTTCTGAATGATTTGTTGTTCAACAGGGGCTTGAATTTCCGAAATTTGTTTCTTGACGGGGGCAGAAGTCTTCTTTGGAGGAGTTGATGCTTTTGATTTTGAGGGATTTGTTTTTTGATTCTACGATGTCTGATATTTTTTCTTAACATGGGTTGTGCTCTTTTCAGGAGAGGATGGTGTGTTCTGTTGGGTAGTATCAGACTTAGATCGGAGATTATATCTATTCTTATCTTCCGTCGTAAAAATGCCATCATCAACAGAATTATCCTCTGTCTGTTCAATCATCAATGCCTCTTCATAGTCATGTTGTGTCAGATAATATTTCCCTGTCTCTTCTCCAACACAATGAATTATTATCTTCTTCATCTTCTTGATAATCACCTTCATCTTCATCCATCACAACATTCTAAAGAGGGGCCTTTATTCTCTGATCTTCAGTAGGATTCTTTTCTCTTTGCAAAATCTGTGTTGGTTGATTATTTCTTCTGAAGTTGTTAGGATTTTGATTTGGGTTCCTAACTGCATAATCATAAGTGCCTCTTCCCTTCACAGGTTGCTTATTTTCAATCTTGAGCTTAGATATCTCAGAGGTTAGAGACTCTAGCATCTTAGCCATTTTATCTAAATTTGGATCAACACTTGATGAAGAAGAGGCTAAAATCTTTGATTCCACCTCAAGGGAAGCATCTTGCATCAGAGATAGTGTAGGTGACCTCCTTTCTCTCAACAATAAATAGAACTCTAAGTCAAAATCATCAAAATATGTGATTTTGGCATAAGCATCTGAAGGTTTTATCTCTACTGGTATTTTACTGTACATCTGGTTAAACCTTTTAGTGAAATCAGAGACCGACTCGCCATTTTGTTTCCTTAGATTTCCAAATTTTGTGATATAGTATACAAAATCTCTTCTATGATCCCAATGTTTCAAGAAGGTATCATCCAATTGCTTGATTCCAGCTATGGAACCAGCAGGGAGTTCTTTGAACCATTTCCTAGCATGGCCATCTAAGCTTTGGACAAAAACTTGTGTCCAAACATCTTCCTCTTCAATATTAAGGTTTTCAGCATAACTGTAGAAAGCCTCAATATGTTCTTCAGTATACACATCTCCTTCACCTGTGAATTTGGGCATATACTTCTGATAGTCTCCTGTCGGAATGGTTGATATTGGGTTTGGCAATATAAGTGGTGCATACCTAGCAGCTAGGATTTGTTGCATCTTGGTCAAAGGAGGTGGTGCAGCCATAATGATCAGGGGTGAGAAAGGTGATAGTTTCTTTTTTGAGTCTTCAACACTGGGGGAAAGTGAAGGAGGTGAATCTTCTAATGGGAAAGAGGTCTGATATGAGGCTCTGTAAAAATTTGCAAGCTATCCAGCTAAATTTTCTTCACCTTTAGTAGATAGCTCTTGGAGAAGATGTTCAACAACAAGGAGGCTAGTATAAATGTTTAAATGATCTTCTTTTTGTTGTGAATGAAAAGACTTAAGAGAAGAAGAACTATGATTTCTTTCTAAATTCTTGGATTTTTTTTCAATCAAATTTGAATCTGTCAATTTATCATCATTTCTATTTTCCTGTTGATAAAAAGGAGTTTGTTCTTCTACAGTATTTATAGTTGTTTTTTCATCAGTACACTTTGAAAACAATTCAAATTTTTCTGTAGTAGATTTTCCAGAACTAAAAAGAAGATTACCTTTTGTATCTGGTTTTGAGGCTTGACCCTGAATTGTCTTTCCTTTCCTGAGAATTAGTTCTCGATTGGGCACTGGTGTGAGAGGTGATTCTTGATGATTCTCCCTAGTACTGATCCTCTTAGGAGAAAGGATGAACATGTGGAGTCGCCAGATAGATAATTAAAACCAATAAAACATATAAACTTTGTCTATCATCAAAGATCAGTTCTGTGTCGTATCCCAGGAAAGCAGAACTTAAATTTCGATTCCCCGGCAACGATGCCAATTTGTTATCACTCCAAGAATCTCCTTAGGGTTGTAGGCTAAGGATTCTTGGTAACTTAAGAAAATAATGTGTAGGTATTCTTGGAACAATGGGATCACTCAATGATTAATGTAATAGACAACTCATCATACATTCAAATGAAACAGTGCTTTTAGAAAACAATAATCAGATCAAGTATTTTAAAAGGAGAGGATGAAGAACACTAATCTTGATTTCCAAATACAACTGGGTGTAGGGCTTAATGCAAGATAGAAAGAAATACTTCACTTCAAGTATATGATCTCAATAAAGAGATGCCAGTCTTCATAAGCTAAGATAAATTGAAATAAAGTACAAAAAAGGAAGCATGAATATTTCTGATATTGAAAGAAAAAGGAGACTGTAATTTTATTATGCAATAAGAGTTTATACAGTACCACAAAAATGTATTCCCAGTTTTAACCATTGTCTCTTAGAAAAGATAGGCATTTATAGCCTTTTATAATCGGTTTTTAAGATCCTGAAAACTTGGATCTGTATCTAAAAATAGAAAATAAAACTAACTAAGGCAATCGATAACAAAGACTAGTTGCTAGAACTCGAACTGTCTTCTATATCAATATTTGACATCTATACTTCATCAGCTTCTGGACTCTGCTGTGTCATGGAAAAGGTAAAGGCACCTATCTTCTGTAGCTGGATTTCTTTAATTAATCATAGTCGAAACTTTAGGAGACCGATTTAGCATTTGGTTTTCAAAATCTCCACGAATATCTGATGCTGAGTATTTTCTGACTAAGTGGTTAATCCTTTGATGCTCTTGAACTTCTTTAAATACTTTGAAAATCACCCTTCTCCATCTTTAGCTTTCAAAAATTCTTTTTGTGCTTTCACCAACTAATTCGCCTTATGATTCGTTGGTTAGCTGGTGAAAGCTCTGCCTTTCACCAGCTAACTCGTTGTAAATTTACCCTTTGTGCTGGTGAAAGCTCTATCTTGGCCAAAAAGAAACTTTCACCTCCAAAACTGTTGTTTTATCAAAATCTTAGCATGTCTCTGCTTTATCTCCTTGCATATTCACAGCAACTTGGGCTAGCACTTGTAGATCTGGGTGCAACTTCTGCTTTTGCTTCAATTTTCTAATCTTCCTCTTAAAGCGTTTTGCTAACCACCATAAACTATTATAATCTTTGGTGATTTTCTTCTTTCTCTTTTTGTCTTTGACACTTTCATGAGTCAACTTCTCAAATGCTGCATTTGTCTTTGCGAAATTGTCAGACAAAGTTTTGTATCTAGCCTTGATTACTCTTTCTAAAACCTCCTGTTGAGCAATCACTTCTTTTAGTTTCTTAATTTTTTGTGATTTCATTGACTTTTTGCTCTTTGATGTTTCACCTTCATCAGTGGGAGTAAAAGTCTCACAATCCTGTGCAAATTACATGGAGTGTTCAGGGCTTTTAATGGCTGGACTTTCATCTTCTTTCTCTGGCTCTGTTTCTGATTCTGTGTATGATAGATTTAGAATATTTGTCTTCTTTTCTGTAGGCTTCTCTGAAGTGGTTTCAAAATCTAATTTTTTCTTTGATCTGTGAGACTTTATGTCAGAAATCCTCTCTTCTGGTGGTCCTGGAAGATTTGTCCTCTTCCTCGATCTGCTCTGAGGAGTTAATTGTTTTTTTCCAGCTCTCTTCTGCTCATTCATGGGTTGAGTTTAGGTTTCAAAGCATTCCCAAAAAAGAAAATGTTTCCAATTCCTTCCTCTTTGTCTTAGTTCCTCCAGAATTATCAATTTGATCAGGCCGAAATGACAAAGAGTGTTTTTCATACTTAGAGGTTCAGCCCTAATCTTTTTACATACTTTAGTTAGGCTTTTGTGAAAGAAGAAAGGTAAATTTAGGAGAGTTTTCCCTGTGAAATGATCTAAGAGCTTGAAATGGTATATCATCAACTTGTCATACCTGCCTTCTGAGGTTATATAGAGTTGAATTCCTTTGAACATGTCCTTCCATTCATCCTCCAAATGAGAAACTGGCATGCTTTTCTTCCATGTGACATTTCTAAATTATGCCTTAAGATATGCTCTGAAATTGAGATTCTTGGTTGTTGTTGTCTTGAACTAGCTCTGGCCTGATCTAGGTAAGTTTGTTGTTGTAGCAATGGCAGCTTCATCAACTATGATTTCTAAACAACCCATACAGGCTTTGTTTCCATCATACGATTTAGCAAACACTTCAGCTATTGTTTGGTGGCAACCATTCTGTAACTTTTCAACATAACCCATGCAGCCTGCATCTGAGAAGCATTTTTGCACCTCTGGATGTGCTTGTAAAAAAGATAGATTTTCTAATTCTTTCCTTAACAATGAACCACTTTGTTTCCTTTCCATCTATAACTCGCACCGCAGACAATTTTGCAAACAAAGTCACTGTAATTTGTTGTTTGAGCCAAGGTTTGGCACTGGTGAAAACTCTCGATGTTGTCTTTCAAATATGAAACCATAACATATGCCTGTGGATAATGCATGTTGGGAATATGAAGTGTCAATTTGATGTCGCCAGCTGAGTAGTACCGCTCCTTTACCTGTGATGATGAATTTGAATTCGTCATCTCCAACGCCATTATCTCGTGAAGCATGCATTCACGAACATGATCCGCTATGATATCCGATTTAGATGTACATAACAGAATCCTCATCATTATTCACTTTCACCAGCGCCTTATAATGATTACGTGATGTGTGTTGAGCGTGTCATCTTTTGATTTTTGAAAACGTGGAGGAAACACACGTGTTTCGTGCTTTCACTAGCTAACGGTCTATGGGAAAGTACTCCTTAACTATTGAAAAACGTCATTTTCACCAGCTAGTCATCAACCTTGCAACACGCGTTAGCTGTAGAAATTCTTTTCATGAAATTTTATAGAAAATACCTTTATGGATCAACTTATTTCTAAGATATGAATTTAAAACCTAAGTTTTGACACTAGAAGAAATTAAAACAAAATGGAGAAAACTACAAAAACCCATGCTATCAACCACAAAATGAAACCATAGTGACTGATTCATTTTGGGAGCTAACAACTGTCACATATCTTCTCAGAGATAAGTTGCCACCATTCTAGCAAGTCTTTCACTTTGTATTTCTACAGTTTTGTACATTTAGTGTATTATTGTATCTTTGTGTTTATGTTCCATCCTTGATATATTCTTGTTATATTATTGTATATATGAGATATATCTGTACATTTCTTTATTATATCTCTGCTCTCATTTTGTGCCGAAAATAATCCATATCAATGAGTATTGTAATGCAAAAACGACACATGGGCGATCTAATATGACACAAATAAGACAAAAAAATGATGAAAAATTACTCAAAACTTTCATATTTTGATGCTATCATGATGCTAGTGCAATGCAAGTATGATGCCCCATGTGAAATATAATTCCACAATAGATGTAGTGTGATGAAAAATACATCTTTTTAACACAAACATGATCCAAAAATGGCTCTCTAAGGTGTTGTTTGCAATAATATGCATGCAACATGATGCTAATGTGATGTAGGAAGGCTTTCTGAATCATATTTTTTATCACTAATATGATGTATTATAAAGCACGTGTCAAAAAGGATAACACATAAAAATGTCACATCGACACAAATCATGGTCCTCTTTATAGCATCGTGTTTTGCACCTTACAAACTTGAATTTTTTTCTAGAAAATATACAGTGGGTGATGACATTAATGACAATGCTAGAACCCCATATAGTAGTAGTGGTGAGGATCCCATTAATATGTTCTGCATGTCATATATATGGCTATCTTAAAAGACATTATGGAAGTTACCCTGTAAATGGTGCAATTGTCAAGGACAATAATGTCAAGAAAGGTTTCATATATCACACTTCTTCCCATAGGTATAAAGGAGTTGATGGAAGTAGCAAATCTAATCCTACTAAAAAAATTGGTCCTCTTCAATATCCTTCTAAGGGCATTGAGGATAAAGCCCCATTTGTAAAGGAGTGCCTTAGCTTTGGAGAGTTACTCACATGGAGAAGCAAGAAGAAATAATGTATTTTGGGCACATGTATGAGATGGAACAAAGTTGATATTTTCTATTGGAAGAACTAATCCTCAAAGCCTAATGTATGTATCTAAATCTGATCCATTTTCATCATATTATGAAAATCCAATGAAAAACAACCATTATCATCTTCCCATCTTCAAAGTAGGGAAATTTGTAATCTTTTGAAATCTTGAGTAACTTGGTAAACCCTTTTTTTACTATCACTAGCTCATAGAACTTGTTCCCTCCCCCCTTGGATCCCCATTTGTTCTTTTTTTTGTTCCTCTGTTAAAATAATCCCCTGATATAAATATTCCATCTCCCTTCAATGAGGGGCAAGGAGTTGAAAGGGGGGGTGGAGGGGAAAATAAATGTTAACATCTTCTAGATAAAGGCAAAAAGATGTGGGCATTCAATATGACCTTGATGTTGATTCTTATCATATTATTTGTTGTGAGAAAGAGGGTCCATTTGTGCAAGATACTAGGCTTGAGATGTGGAAACTGCTGTAGAATGGTAGCTGGTTCCCAAGTGGCATCTGCTGGAGTCATGCCTTTCCACTGTACTAGCACTTCCTTGATGGTTCTCTGACGCAGGTGACACTCACGCTGGTCCAAAACTTCTTCTGGCTGTAGCCAAATGGAGCCTTCTTCAACTAACTCTGGAAGGTTAGTTTGAATTTGGCACCTGGTTCCAATCACCTTCTTCAAGCATGAAACATGAAAAACATGGTGTAGCTTCGACTGACTGGGCAGAGCTAACTGATATGCGACTTGTCCCACACGCTTGAGAATTGTGTAAGGGCCATAGAATTTGGGTGCTAGCTTTTGACAATGCTCGACCTTGAGGGAAGTTTTCTTATATGGTTGCAGTCTCAGAAACACCTAATCCCCTTCTGCAAATTGACGTTCAGAGCGACCTTGATCTGCTTTCTGCTTCATTCTATTTTGTGCCATGACCAAGTTCTCTTTAAGGGTGCGAAGGATGTCCTCTCAAACGATAAGTGTTTGGTCAACCGCCTGGACCTTCGAGGTA
>JZKD02S0910328.1:57860-84710 GCA_000966675.3 Picea glauca
GAACTAGATGTCCTTACAACATGATTGTCCCAACGTGATGCATTCTAAAATTAAAAACCCTCCAAAATCCATTTTAGACAAGACATTGGATTCCCTACCAAAAACAATTATCATCAATAACTAATATCCAAGTACATTGATAAATTTTGAAGTCCTTCAACTTGAATTACTAAACCACACTATTGAATAAGTCTCACGTAAGTCACCATATTTGAACACAATAATTTTTTTTTGGTTGTATATATAACATATACCAGTTGGAATAAAATGTTCTTGTTTATTAGAAGATTGTTAGAGTATTTGTTCAAGTATATAATATAATGTTGAATAATGAATTATTTATATGAATTGATGATTACATTGATCCTTGTGACTATGTATAAATACACATTGATTAGTCATAAGGTGAAGGGATATGTGACCCTTTTATTTTCATTAACGTTATCATTATTCTTACTATTACAACAATGATTTAGTGGTTGTTTGTTAGATAAGTGTTTCCTTCATCACTTTATCAAGGACTTTCTCTACTTTTTGTTCTTTGCAGATTATCCTTACTTACAATGGGAGGAGGGTATCCTCCTCCATCATCCTGAATTCACTTGAGGTATTTGGAACTGGATTATAGTCTGTAGGGAAGAAGAAGAAAATAACCCCACTTCACTTATAAACAGGGAAGAAATGTCTACTGCACCTAAGATTTTCACTTTTGATGATACCATATACGTCACAAATTAACATATAGTGGATGATGAATAGAGACCGCAGTTTTTACATCCTTACTACATGGTTAAATGAGTAGGTTATTGTGATGCAATTGATAGGTGACAACCTTATTTCTTTGATTCCAAACTATTTCTCAAGTCTCAAGTAATAACTCAAAGGCCTCAGTCTCTCTTTCAAGTTATATAAATTATATTTGACAAGAAAGAACTAGGATTTGTAGAGAAGACACATATTCTAGAAGAGCATATTTTTCATCTTTGAAATTTAATTGTATCCAATGCCACAAAAAATCAATGTCTTAATATCAAAATCAATTTTAATTCCTTCATTCAACTATCATTGCCCACAATTGGCCTCTATGGGATAAACACACAATGGGTAGAATATTGAAAGAGATGGATGTGTTAGATCACTACAATCACATGCGAACTGAGGAAGAAAAGCTTGATCTAGGTTTCTATGTTGGTGTTTTGAAGCAAGTCATATTTTTTTTTTCTATTGGCATCAAATGACCCATATCAAAAGTGCATCAGGGAAAGAGATTTTCTACAATTTTATATGTTACCACTTCTATCATCACCACTTTTCATGCACTGAGATGAACTTGGATGCTTAAGATAAGCCATGTTCACAATTTTGAAAGCAATTTTATCTTTTGGTTTCAACCTAAATATAGGAAGGTATATTAGTACACCCCCTCTCAAAGGTTTGACAATTATACCCAAATACACATTGTTCTATGGATATATTGGCGATGGGTAGAATATTAAAAGAGATGGATGTGTTAGATCAATATAGTCACATGCAAATTGAGGAAGAAAATCTTGAGCTAGATCTGCATGATGGTGTTTTGAAGCAATTCATATTTGTTTTCTATTGGCATAAAATGACACATCTCAAAAGTGCATCAAGAAAAGAGGTTTCCTACAATTTCATATGTTACCACTTCTGTCATTACCACTTCTCATGCACTGAGATGAACCCAGAAGCTTCAAATAAGCCATGTTCACAATTTTGAAAGAAATGTCAGCGGGTTTTCTTTTGGTTTCAACCTAAAAGTAGGAAGATATATTAATATAGCCCCTCCCACACATTTGTTAATTATTCCCAAACACACATTGTTATTTTTTGAACGATATCACGATTGTTCTTTTCTCACTGCTAATTATAAACACCCAAGACAATATTTTAGCACCAATTTTAGAAAAGTTAATGTGAATGCAATTGGGTTTGAGTTGAAGTAATTTTCCATAGATCATGATCTTGATTTCTTTAGGACTTGAGATGATGATTGGTCAGTTATTGGAGCATTCTATACTACACGAATTCTAGGGTTATAGAAACTTGACAAATTCCATTTGAGATTGTCATTTAGGAAATCCAAAGTGCAACATCTAATCAAAGATTAATGAATTTGAAGAGAAAATCTTGTAGAGTTTTTCCTAGGTTCCACTTGAGTAATAAGTTTTAATGGATACTTCTTAGAATCAACATCTCAAGAGAGGGAGCATATTGCACCTTATGAAATTCATATTCAAATAAGTAGGTTTGAGCATATGGAACATTAGTTGGCTCCTTTTAGGGGTGGCAACAAAAGTAAGCAACACCTACTTTTTGTTGGTGGATGAAATTAGAATTCATCATTGAAAGGTCTGAAAAGTCGACTCACCTTATTTTGTTTGAAGAAGAGATTATGTTGAAGTGCGCTCCATGATTGGATAAAACCTTTAGTTCGTAAACAATTACTAAACATAACATATAGTTTTTATTTATTGGGTTTCCTTACTAGAAATGACATTTTAGAGTAAATGCAAAGGTTTAGTCCACCTATTATTGAGAAAATTTTGAATACATAGACAAAATTCATTGAAAAATAGCATGTATTGGCTTTACTAGACAGTGATGACAAAATGTATTGGCTTTGTTGGCTAACTAGTGATGACAATTTTGTCAAATAAAGGATTTCAATATTTTTTCTAGGATAAACTTTATGATTTTTGATAGCTAAATGGCCAATTTAAAATAAAGGCGACCTTTCATTAAAATTGCAACAATCTTATCTCCAATTGAAAACAATGTTTTTTTTGTTACTTATTTTAAACTTGGTGAAAATTTGAGGAGTCTTATTTTTACCATTAACAAATTGAAATATACTACCTTTGTTCATGTTTCTAGAAAGAAGAGTTAAGGGAAAATACCTTCAATGATTAGAAAGAATATCACATCCTTGGTTAAGAGAAAAATGAATATGAAAAGGAAGCTAAGAAAAGTTTTGAAGTACACTCATTCAAAAACGTACATAAACATGTGCTCAGTAAAACAAAGGAAAATCTATTCCAAAGAAAAATGCTTTTAATGGAGGTTACTTTGTTAAAATGTCATATTTAGGGTTAGGAATTTCTTGAAGAAGAATAAAAGTTCAGTATATAATTGATAAAAAGAACTTAGATGAGTTAAATTCAAGCATCATGCATTGCATTATCCCTAGTGGCTCAAACCTATTTGAACATTGTAATCCTTAGCCCTACCAGAAGTAAATAGTAATTGCTACTGTTAGATACTTGACATGACAGGTTGTTGATGGGCGAAATTGACCGTCCGTCAACTGGAAGAGTGGAACCGGTCCAGGGTTGTCTAATAAACCAAGCCGTTTGGGATGAACCACCCTGACGGGTTTAGCGTCTCCGTTAGCCAATCTAAGGTCCTAAGAAAACAAAAACAAAAACTATTCTAAACTAACTAAATTAACTATTAAACAAACTAAACTAAAACTAATTATTAAAACAAACTAAACTAATGTAACTAAAACTATATATATAATCTACTAACGACTACTATACTAACTCTAATTAATTAACTATCTAACTACTAACTGAAATATAACTTATTCACAAAATGTACGATATCTACACTTTACAGATTTAAATAAAACCTGTAAAACTCGTTTATATTCTGCCCTGATGACAGAAAAATATATTTTTTGTTGATTTTATGATTTTATGAACAAGAAATAAAACAAAACTAGCTAAACTAAATAATACACTAATTCTAACATATATCTAACTAAACTACTTAATTAACTAGTTAACTAACAAATAAATCACAAATTGACTTGGAGAAACGCTCCAGATTTGTCCTGCGTACGATGATTGCCTTAGCTGATCAGAGGGAGGAAACCCGCACTGAATTATCCAGGAGCTTCTCGTAAACGATACACTGCAGTGCTCTACAAGTTTAATTACAGGACAAACAAAACATAAAAATAACAACAATCTTATAATTTATAAATCTTCACAGTTAGATAAACCTGTATGCAAAGATCTATACATAATAGTTCAATTGATGAAGAAGAGAAATCTGTCATTCATTGGTTGAACTCAGTAATTGTTGTATTCTTTAAATTAGTGAAAGAAATCAGAAATGGATCACATTAATTTAATCATATCATTCTGCAAAAGACTATGATAACTAAAGTAGTCATTAATCAAGTGCAAATTGATAAGCATAAACATGAAACAAAAGATTGATATTATGAAAGCGAAAGCTGTAGAAGAACATCAACTTCTGTCTCAGTTTGTATTAGGAATCCATAACTCGGTTCTCCCACAAGTGAGGATGATCCTTATTACAAAAAATAATAAGTATTTATAAGTTTTTCCACAGGGTAAAACCTCCCTGTGGAAGTTATCAAACTGTTTACATGAAATCTGGGAAGATATCCCAAGTTTAATTAAACTAGGAATCTAAAGTAAAACTAAAATACACAAATACTCCCCTAGATTGTCCAACATGTCCCATTCAATTCGAATTTACCTAAAAAGGGCCAAAAATGAACAAGTTAGAAGGATTCTTTATTAACAAAATGATAAAAATCTGATCCTATAGACTAGCTACAGAATCTTGCGATTCTGCAGCTGGTCTAAATAAGACACAGAATCAACATCAAAATCGATTAAAAATCTTTTAAAAGAATTAAATCCAATTATCATCCAATAACCATTTGAAAACGAATCATTGAAATTGGAATGGTTATACCATTCGAAATTAAACACGATCAAAATCAATCAACTGATCATAGAGATACACTTGCTCTGTTTCTTCTGTTACCAGAAAGTCGGGTTAACAAAATCATGATCAAACAACAAGGAAATCATTTCATATCCAATGCAATCAATACAATTAAATTTTTTTTTATGCAATTGTTATGTTGTCTCATCAAAAGGTAACACAATCGAATCTAAACCGAATCATTTTCAAATTGTTATAACTGTATTGATATAACAAACATTTCATGCCATGAGCGAATTAAACCAACACTGTCGCGTAACTGCCCATAAACGAAATCGTAATGAAATCACTCAGTTGGTAACAGGGTTCACAAGAATTATATGATCGTTTGTTTTTAGCAAACTGGGCAGACAAGATCGATTTCCTTTGATCAAAATTATTTGTTTCAAATGCATTATAGCCGAATTTGATAGAGTTAACAAATATTAATCGATTCGTTTGCAAATTAAAAACAAACAGAGCAGCTTTCACGATGTGAATCTAACTCATGAAAGCGATCGAACCAACTGAAAATACACAACAATCCATTCAAAAGAATCAAACAGCGAGGAGTCTAACATAATCATCGTGAATCGAACTTGCTCCATGATTCGGGCATGAATATTATTTGCACAGGCTTAAATGAGAGCACCGTTTCCGTAAAAACAGAGTCATTTTCCCCAAATTGGAAATGGTCAGAATTGTATTCCAGCGTTGAAAATTATGTGACACAGCATATGTAACAACCAGACTCATAAAATCATTCATCGATCACAACACACAAATCAAATCAAAACGTGATCGTATTCCAAATCTAGCATGAAAACTTCTCACCTTGAGTAGATACGAAACAAATCCAATTAAAAAAACAAACCATGAATTTCACTAACTCGATCAAATCAAATCCAATCGAAAACCAATCAAATCTGATACAAATCTACCAGTGACTAAATTAGGAATGATCAAATCATGTATCAAAATGGAACTCCATTTATTTTTAGCAAAGCGAAACAATGTACAGGATGAACACCGAGAGGCATTTGAAATATAAACAGAATTCAAATTATTATATTAACCTTGATCATTCACACAACTAGAACGATACCAAAATTCATACATGTATGGCTGGATCATGACAATTTGGAGTTGATAATGGTTGTGGCCGATTCAACATTTTTGAAAATGATGGAGCCAGTTGTCTTCTACTTTTTATCAGTTGCTTGGAGCTGGTCTCTTTGGCTGGTTAATATTGCAATTTGACTCTTTAACGATTGAATTTTCGATTGAAGTAGAGTAACGTCAATGTAGTATCGTTCCAACCATAACTCACATTGGTCACATGATGGTTGTGTGGGTTTTGAAGGAGAAGGCGAGGGTTTAGACACATCGCTGAGGGTTTCGCTAGGCAATTTGATACCAGGGTAGCTAGGGTTATTCCTTAAGCAAGGAGGAAGATTTGTCATGAAATCATAAGGTGGCTCAGGGCATAAACCTTGTGAGTAAGGATACTCATTGGCTAAAAAAATGTTCTATGTCAGAGTCGAAATCCTCACTAAGGATTATAGGCTTTGACTCAGCAGAGGGTTAAGGTTTGTTTCTAGTGATCCTTGAAATAAGCCTAGCGTTCTTTTTACCCTTGACATTAGCAGTAGGGTTTGCCTTGGGATTTTTTCTTACAAGCTTTTTAATAGTCTCGGCCTTCTCAGTTCCAACGTCTGGTAAGTCAATAGGAGGGTCGACGGAAGGCTTAGGGGCGGGCAATAGGATATGGAAGGGCATGGGTGGTCCAGCCTTGACTTCACTCACCACAGGCTTGTCAACCTGTATAGGGTTTGTGTCCTCGAAACCATTTCGAGCGACGAAAGCTCTCTAGCTATCACCATGTAAACTCAAGTGATAAACAACGATAAGTTTAATAAGCCCATGGTGGAACAGGCTGCTATCAGCCTTCTCCTTTTTAAACCTTTTCGACATTTTATATAAGTTGCGTTGAAAGTAGAAAGGCATGTTCACCGGGTACCCTATAAAATGCATTAGCAACCGCAGGTGGTAGAGAAAAATGAGTCTGTATCGACCTTCACAGGTCACGAACTGCTTGACTAGCATCAAAAGGTCGTGCCAACATGGTTTGAGCATAGATATGGGCATACCTCTGTCACAAGAGGTGACTTTGCACGAGAGAAACAACAGCGGCCATGGAACCTCTTCTACTTTCGAATTTTTGAACCAACGCTGACCTGTGGCAGGTAACCCTGTAGCAGAACTGATAAATCCCTCATCGATTTCCAATTGGATATCACCCACCTTGGCTCTACAGCCATCGAAAGTTAAAGCGAACTGTTGTGCCACGAATAGGTTAAAACCCTCAAATCTCTGCACGAAGGTGAGCCAACCATTAGCCTCCAAGTCTTTCCGGGCATTGTCAAACATTAACAAGGCTTGGTTTCCGTTTGGCTCGATTCGCACGACTGGTGCCATGGAGACGAGCACGCGGTAAGTCCAGGGTTTGGGTCATAGAACACACGAGAATAAAATGCATGCAGGGCGATGCGAGCTAACAGAGGTGAACGATGAACAAGGGATAGGCATAAATGCCATCGTGCGAAAGTGGTGGAGTTTATCTCTGCCATGCATAAGAGTTATTACCAAAGTACAACCACCGGTTTACATAGATGTTCTACCCATTATAGCATAGTTCAACAATTATGTGAATTAGCCGACCAATGAATCAAATGGTAAGTGTATAAACCAACATGCAATCAATTGTTGTGCCAAAGTTTTAAACCATCAATTATTCAATTTGAAACCAAAACCAAATGTTTTAACCATGCGCCAATGTATCAACTCATATCAATAGTTTAAACACTGTGTCGATGGGTCTTTGTATAATCAACACACCAATAGTTATGAAAACACGAACATAGGCATTATATAAAAAGATACATATGAAGGATTTGATCATAACCCCTATGTATTTTCATGAAACCAATGGTCAAGTAGGTCCAATAAAACGCAAATCCAAATGCCAATGCCTTACAAACCAAGTCACACAATCAATGCAAGGATGTCCAATGAGTACAGATCGAAAGAGGATTTCGCAAACTGCATAGCGATAAACGAAATGCAAGTGCAAAGATAACGACAGTTCAAATAGCGATTCTAATGCGGCTTCGAAAGACCAATGTTTTCACGCTTACAGTCGTGAAAACAAAACGAAAATAAGTGTGCAAAGAATAAAAGTGTCGTTCATTTGAAAATTGTGACGAAAAATCGATGTTTGCAAAACGTTGGTGTAGGCAGCTTATAAGACAATAGAAAAATGTGATTTGGCTGCCAACACAGTTCTACATAAACTGGAAACCTGTAAATGCAACAGACAAAACTTAAGAAAGCTTCTGCACTAGATGCAAAGAGCGAAATTGAGCGAAATTTATGAAGGCATAACTGTTGTAGAGTACACGAGTCTACACAAATGCTTCCTGAGTTGAACTGTTGGCGCATTGCCTTGCACGAGGTAATTCGGGCATCATTCCCTTTACTGGATACCCAAATTGAGCATAGAACCGGCTATGGCTACAAACAGGGCTGCAATGAAGTTGGGATCTGCCTTTATAGAAGCCACATAATCCTGCACGACTGAAGAATACTTACCCAATTCATTCTGATCCAATGCCTGGCCCATATCGCGAGACAATGGAGACAAGTGTTCAAAGCTGCCGGCCGCCAAATGTGGAGGCTGCGACTGTAATTCTGGATTGAGCCGGTTGTCTGTGAGGTCGAGAGTGATTGTGGGAAACGTGCTCGAGGTCGATTTCCTCCATACATCTCTTCTCCGATGAGTTGGTTGGACGAGCCCATAGCCCGAGGACTCGGAGAATGAGTGTATTCGCCTTCGTATGTTGTTATTACAATTGTAGGGTCTTCCACGCATCTCTGAACCTGCTCAAAATTTTAACAAATTGAAATTAAGTTACAGGCTAATTGGATGTATTTCATAGTCGATGAGAGTATGAGTAAGAGATTTCTTTGGGATCCAACCTGTTTTTTCACTGGGCAACTAGGCGCCCGAGCACATTTGTAATAAGATTTTGGATGTGGATTGTGTTTTGTCATCTTTTGCCCATACTTTCTCCAGTGGCAGCCATCGCTTCTCTGATTGGAACATACTAGTTCAGGTTCTTTATGGGTTGAAAGGTTAAGATTAATGTAAATTATTAAAAAATTAATAAAAAATCCGTATTAAAAATACTAATGTTTTAGGTCACTCAACCCTAACCAGAATCGAAAAATGTACTCCATGAAATAAATTTGGGTTTTACCTCAGATTCATTCGTTCTTGTCCCCACGGCTACGATTCTTCTGGCCGCGGTCTGTTCGTCAGATCCCCTTGGCACCAGCTGATGCATCTTGTTCGGCGACTCCCCTTCACAGCATTGGCTATCCTCCACGGACGCATTGATTCCATTCTCATTCTGTTCCAACTGCATGCAATTTATCTTCCTCTTCTTTGAAGGCAGGTGGTAATCTTCCATAAATTTGACATTCTTCTTTTCCTTTTCTTCACCTCGTTCCTGCACGGCCGGAGTCGACGTTAGTAGATCCTGGACACAATACGCTTTTGCTTTGAAGATCCGGAATGAATATCTACGAAGAAAACAAAAAACAAAAGGATTCAGAGTTTTTTGAGATTCATCAAGATGAATAATAATCCCAATGTGAAATTGGCCTCCAAAGCGACAATATAATATACCTGGCTTCCCTCAAATATGCTTCGGTTGTTGCACCAGAGACCTGATATGCTTCTGCAAGTATTTATGTTTACTACTGACGCTCTTCAACATAGACTTCAGTTTTTGATTCTCCTCGTTTACCCGATTCATCTCTGCCACAACTATTGTCATCTGCAAGCAGCACAAGCCAATCTGTAAGAGCGAGATTGCTCAAATTTGAAATCAACAAAAACAAACGTTGTCATTGCTATAATTTGAGATGAACAAAAAGCCGTGAAAGCACCTTCATCTTGTGACCTTGCATGTCTTCAATGTTGGGGGAAGAAATACCTGCGTATTCGGAGTCTGGGGGATAAGTGCAGGCCTTCCCTGACGTATTTATAAGGTTGGGGAAAGCAGTCAGGCAGCGAGGTTTGAGATAAGGAATTCGATCCGATCCCGAAGGACTGTCAAGACTTTGAATTTCTCCATCTCATTAAATAAATCGCATAAAGGAGGTCATCTACCAGGAAGACTGGGTATAAATGCAGACTTTGGAAATCGGATGAAGGAAGTCATCTACCATGAAGACTTAGTATAAATGCAGACTTTGGAAATTTAGACTAAGACATACTGGTTATAAATGTAGATTTTGACAAACTTGTCCTGGAAATCAGAGAGAATTAATAATCTGATAACTTCAACTTTTATAAATTATTTTATTAGGAGTAGATAAAGTTTTTAATTATTATTATACCATGAAGACTTAGTATAAATGCAGACTTTGAAAATTTAGAATGAGACATACTTGTTATAAATGTAGATTTTGACCAACTTGTCCTGGAAATCAGAGAGAATTAACTTATAACTTCAACTTTTATAAGTTATTTTATTAGGAGTAGATAAAGTTTTTTAATTATTATTATTTTTTAATTTTGATTAACTAGATTTTAAAAAGGACAAGGTCAAAGTTTTATTGTCAAAAAAGTTGAGTGTGAGTCTCTCTTAGACATTTTCTATCAGTTTTTTCTTTCCAATCCTGTCAAAATCTGGTTGGAATTTTTAGTTTTATCTAAATTTATAGTTTTTACTTACTTAAAAGTAGAAATACATCATGTACAAAATAATTCTGAGTTCTATATTTATAGTTTTCCTTTTGAAACTTATAAATCTACTTATAAATCTAGTATGTAACAAACAATTTTATATGTTTTTAATATGCAATTAAGTAGATATTTATATATAAAGTAAATTCATGAAAGTATTTCTCAACTACACATACATAAATAAGATTCGATAGTTGGAGAAGATCTTCCACAACCAATTAAATCTAACAAACCCAAATCAATCTCTAAAATACACATTAATTCTAACACCCACTCTTAATGCTTATATCACAAATAACAATATTGAATCACATAAAACTAGCACAGCAACAAAATAGCTGCTGGTGAAAGCCGAAAGGCTAAGAAGATGAAACGAATCCTTAAAAGAATATATTATATTATATTATCTATTAACAAATAAATTGTTGGGCTTCATTTATCTGTGTTAATATTTTAATTTTTGTTAATCACTTAGGTGGTAATTAGTTAGCTATCAAAGTAATTTTTAAATATGATTAGGTAAATGTAAAAAAGTAAACACATAAATTGATGTCTTTATAATAGCTAGAAAGTTAATGATTGAAATCACAGCCATTTATTTTGTGTAACTACTAAGAATATTCCAGCCATATTTAATCCTGTCCATAGAAAACTTATTAAGCACTAAACCCCTATTAAATCTGCCCATTGTCAATAGGTGTACGCCTTTAGGCGTAAATAGTTTTGGACTCTGATCTCTCTCTAGCTCTCTCTCTAGCTGGTCTTTGTCAATGCCTCTATCCACTTTTAAACTTTCATAGACTACTCTCTTTCTCACCCATTCTAACTACCACTTCATCCATTGAAGATCATTTATAACTTATTTATAATCACTGGACTGCTAACCATTTTATTAACAAACTTTCATTTATTAAAATACATGATCTGCCACTGTATTCCCCAATTTTCTATTAAAATAATATAGATAAAAAATGTATCTAAAAATCAATCTTACAAGATGAACTTTTCATCAATATTCATTTTACCAAAACTCACAAACTATACACATAACCAGTAACCATTGTTCTTAAATCATAACCATGTTTTACAAAAGTCATAACTATAGATCTACTACAAAAACAATCAATACTTCAGCGTGGCCACTCCACGAATTCTCCTCCACGCATATTCAACCAGCCTCCGTGCACAGCGCACCAACGCTCCTCTTCGCTGCAACAAATCTTCTTTCCTTCACAAAGAGGGGGCCGAACACAACACTCTAAACAAAATTAGTTCTCACACAAAAAACTACAGAGACAATCACAAACAATCCAACAACATATTAATGTTCACATTTCTCTCATATACCTGGGCCCTCGGATGAGGGAGTTAGCAAACTTAGAAATCTAATATGTTTTTAATATTCAATCAACAGATATTTATATTTGAAGTTTTTTCTCAACAACATTAGATCAAAATCTGGTTGGAATTTTTAGTTTGATGTAAAATTGTAATTTCAACTATTATAAATTTTGATCTTCTGCTAATTTCAAAGTTCTAAATCTATCCAAATATTCAAAGGTTCTCAATTTACTCAAATATTCAAAATCACAATTTTGTAGTGGGTAGAGGTAAGAACACAAAACTGAATTCAATCAAGTTGCAAATTGATATTGCCAAAATGCCTGCAAAACTATTACAGTAACCTCCTTTTTATAGAGGTCTTTAGAAAGATCCTGAAGATCCAGCAAATTCACGAAGCTGCTAGAGTGTTTGTGGGAGTGTCCATGGATATGACTGTGAAAGAATAGTAACAGATGGTTGATGAAAACTTCCGTTTTAATGAAATAAGTAGAAATTAATTTATCCAACAAATTTGAACACCAAGACTTGGTATAAATGCAGGTTTTGGAAATTCAAATTAAGACATACCTGTTATAAATGTAGATTTTGACAAACTTGTCCAATAACACGGAGAGAACTAATAATTAAATCACTTCAATTTTTATAAGTCATTTATATATAAACTATTTTATTAGGATTAAAAAAAGTTTTTAATTCATGAAATTTGAGTTTAAGTACAAAGTTTCATAGTCAAGTTCAGATCAATCATAATGTGAGATATTGAACCATCTTGTTGCTGGTGTTTTTTCAATTTGATTTTTAATTTTATATAAAATTGTTCAGTTTGATTTTTAATTTAATATGAAAATAAAAGATTCAATATTTTATGTTTTTGCTTCTTTGGATCCATCACTAGCGCAGCCACAAATTATGTGGCTGATGAACACGGATTTCTGGCTGATGAACAAGGATAGGCAATGAAAGTAGAAGGAACAATGATTCAGGATTCTAGACTTTGGATTTGGCTCCTCATTTTGATGAAATCTGTCTTAGTTAATTGCAACTAGTGACATGTTTCACATTCATAAAAACCAAAATGAAATTTGAAAAGTCACCTAAACTTGGTATCCATCATGCATCTAGGTTAATCAATTCGACACTTGTTATCTATAGAATTAATCTTACTTGTTATCCATAGAATTAATCTTTATTAAACAAAACACCAGAAAGTGACAATGAGGTATTATATACATATGCATATTGATCCTTGTTAGTTAGGTAACAGTGGCAACCATATTAATCATATTAAGTAAATGTGAAAAAGTAAACAAATAAACTTACCCATTAAAAAATGCAAAGAAGTTAGTCAACATCTTCAATTATTAGCCTTAATATTAGAATTTATAATTAAAACATCATTAATGGTGCCCATTTCGAATAGGTGTAAGCCTCTAGGCATAATTATTTAAATTTGAGATGGTTGAAGGAGTGCCAAAATAATAAAGCCAATCTCATGTGTTGTTTGGTTGACTTTAGAAAATATTTTGACATAGTACCCACGACAAACCTTAGGATAGGTTGGAAGAGATAAAAGTGTTTGTTGAGTTGAGGGTTGCTGCAATAAAGTTGTATGAGAACATTATTTCCATATTTAGGAACACAAAGGGTTGTTCAAAAGAAATTAACTGCAACCTTGGAGTCAAGCAAGGTTGTCCCTTGTCCTTGGAAGAAGTAGGTTGTGCTGACCCAACTCTCATTGGTATAGTCATCATTATTCTTCCTTATGTTGATGATATTGTTCTTATTGTGAGGAATCCCCACAATCTTGAAAAACAACTAAGAATCCTCAAGGATTTTTTCTCCAATATTGGTATGATTGTTAATATTGAAAAAAACAAAAGACATGATAATTAAATCCAATAAAATCACCTATATGAAAATAAATTATTGGGGGAAGTGTCTTAATACCAATATCTCAGAATTGATATTCACCAAAAGCTCAACTAGAATTATAGCTTTGAGAAAAGAATAAAAGGAGGGTAGAAAACTTTGTAAATTAGCGGATCTTTGGATATGGGATAGTAAAAAACTCCTCTTTGAGTTACTCCTATTATTCTATATGTATGTGAATTTTGTGGATGAAATATTTCTATAGAGTCATGGAGAAAGATAGAATAGATCCAAAATAATTTTATAACAAATAATCTCAAAATTAAAGGAAATACACCCGATCCTATCCTCCTCACATAAGAAAGTCTTTCCCCCATTGAGAACACGACTATGACCATATACCTATTGTATAAGAACAAGTTAAACAACATGGAAGACAAGAGGATTCCTAAAATTTCTTCAAACTCCAGCCAAAACCACCTTCATCTCAAGAGGGGATGACATAAGGATGCCCAATCTTGGATAACCCATCAGAGAATAAACGAAGAGGTCATATTGTAGAATAAGGATACTATTAAAAATATTATTAAATCAAAACTTAAGGAGAAAATGTGGTGCGATAAAGAGTTAGAGGGTAAAACAAATTTAAGATATTATAAGGAGGTTATCAACTCTAATCTAGAATATAAAAAATATCTCTTAGTTTTAACAAGTGTAAAGAAAAAATAAAACAATGCAAACAAACTCTCATGAGATCCATAGTGAAACTAGGCGTTGGTCAATTCCCAAAACATTGTGGGATGAAAGAGTATGTCACCTTTGTGACACTGAGAGGGTTCAATATGAAAACACTTTTGCTTAGAATGTCCAACATATACCCAAATTATATCTCAATTTGAAAATATTTGTTACACTACCAACCTTCCTAACCTTTTAACTCAATTCTAACTAGGCCTCAGTTGGACGAACCATCAGTTGCATCGGACTCGGGGCATTGAATTACCACTAAGGGAACCCTTCCCTTCCGATTTTGTTTCCCCTAAAATGGTTTTTTCGAGGATCTACAGAACTACCATTTTTCTCAGTAAGGGACAATGAAATTTATGAACTAGGGATTGGTTCTGAAAAACACAGTGTCGAGTGATTGTAGGTAGCATGGTCACGTGGGCCTTGAATGGATTTAGGAAGTGAGTTGCAACTTGCCATAAAAGTCTAATCGGTCCTCACATGGATGAACCATAATTTATGTTGGACTCCTAACACTGGATTACAGTTAGAGGCACCCCTTCCCTGTGATTCCATTTCCCAGAAAATAGTTTGTTTGAGGATCTCTGAAACTAGGGTTTTTCTTAGTAAGGTACAATGCAATTTCTGAACTAGGGGTTTCTTTTGAAAAACCTTATGTCGGGTGATTGTGGGTGGCATGGTCACATGAGCCTTGGAAAAAAACACTTGCAGGAGCTTACAAAACTCAATTATGCTGCTCGGTTTGGATTTTATGCCCTCGAACCAAATTGTCAATATGTCCCTGAATGACTTTAGGAGGTGAGTTGCAACTCACCATAAAACACTAACTGGGCCTTGGATGGACGAACCATCAATTGTGTTGGACTTGGGACATTGAATTATATCTAGGGGCACCCACCTCCTATGATTGCGTTGCCCAAAAAATAGTTTTTTTGAGGATCTTCAGAACTATGGTTTTGCTTAGTAAGGGACAATGCAATTTTTGAACTAGGGGTCGATTTTGAAAAAAAATATGTTAGGCGATTGTAGGTAGCATGGTCACATGGGACTTGGTTAAGAACACTTGCAGGAGCTCACAAAACTCAATTATGCTTCTCAATTTGGATTTTATGCCCCTGAATCAAACTGTTAATATGTCCCTGGATGACTTTAGGAGGCAAGTTGCAACTCGCCATACAAATCTAACTGAGCCTGAGATGGATGAAATGTTAGTTTCATTGGATTCCTAAAACCATACTAAATCTATGGGAACCCCTCCTCTATGATTCCATTTCCTTGAAAATGGCTTGTTCGAGGATATCCAAAACAAGGGTTTTGATCAATAAGGCACAACACAATTTTTGAACTAGTGATCGAATTTGCAAAACATTGCGTTGGTATATTGTGGGTAGTGTGGTGACGTGAGCCTTGTCCAAACATACTTGTAGGATCTTACATAACTCAATTATGTTTCTCGGTTTGGATTTTATGCCCTTTGACCAAATTGTCAATATGTCCTTGAATGAGTTTAGGAGAGGAGTTACAACTTTCCATAAAACTCTAACTGAGCCTCATATGGATGAACCGACAGTTGCATTGGATTCTTGACACCAAATTGCAACTAGGGGAACCCCTCCCCTATGATTTTGTTTCCCATAAAATGGTTTGTTCAAGGATATCCAGAACTAGGGTTTTTCTTAGTAAGACACAATGCAATTTCTAAACTAGGGGTCGATTTGGAAAAACATTATGTCAGGCGATTGCGGGTAACATGGTCATGTGGTCCTTTGAAAAACACACTCACAGAAGCTTAAGAAACTCAATTATCTTACTTTGTTTTGATTTTATGCCCCTCGACCAAATTGTCAATATGTCCTTGAATGGATTTAAGAGGTGAGTTGAAGCTCACCATAAAACTCTAACCGAGTGTCGGATGGAAGAACCGTCAATTGAGTTGGAATATTGAAACCATATTATATCTATGGGTAGCCATCCCCTATGATTTCCATTTCTTGGAAAACAATTTTTTCGATGATCTTCATAACTAGGGTTTTGCTTAGTATGGCACAATGCAATTTCTGAACTAGAGGTCAATTTTGAAAGCACCATGTTGGGTCATTGTGGGTAGCGTGGTCATGTGGGATGTGGCCAAAAAAAATTGTATGAGCTTACTAAACTCAATTCTGTTGTTAGGTTTGGAGTTTATGCCCCCAAACCAAATTTTCAATATATCCCTAAATGACTATACAAGGCGAGTTGCAACTCACCATAAAAATCTATTCGAGCCTTAGATGAAAGAACCTTCAGTTGTGTTGGAATGTTGGCACTAGATTACAGCTAGAGGCACCCTCCCTCGTGATTTAATTTCCCAGAAAATGGTTTGTTTGAGGATCTTCAGAAATAGGGTTTTTCTCAGTAAGGCACAATGCAATTTCAAAACTAGGGGTTGATTTTGAAAAGTGCCATGTCAGGCTATTGTGGGTGCCATGGTCACTTGGGCCTTGGCCAAACACACTTGCAAGAGATTACATAACTCAATTGTGTTTCTTAGTTTATATTTTATGCCCCCAGACCAAATTGTTAATATGTCCCTGAATGGCTTGAGGAGGATAGTTATAACTCACCATAAAACTCTATTTGGGCCTCAGATGGATGAACCATTAGTTGCATTGGACCCCTGACACCGGATTACAACTAGGGACACCCCTCCCTTGTGATTCCATTTCCTGGAAAATGGTTTGTTTTAGGATCTCCAGAACTAGGGTTTTGTTCAGTAAGGAACAATGCAATTTTTGATCTAGGGGTTGATTTTAAAAACATTGTGTTGGGTGATTGTGGATAGTGTGTATTATAGCATAATTTGACACCACATATTCTTATGATGACTCATTGGACTCATTTATATCCCTTTCCCTGCTTGTAGAATTGCATGACTAAAATCCCCCTTCCCCCCCTAAAAATACTTTAAAAACCCCATCTTGCTTGATGTATGCAACTCTCCTTAAAGAAAATTGTGTGCATACACCCCTTTCTAATCAGTATCCCACGTACATGTTAATTTGGCTAAAAACAATACTAAATCCTAACTTTTCGAGCAGAGTTCATGTTTTCCTAAGGTTCTCGACCTCCTGTAGCCTGTCCATAACTACTCCAACTGTTGAAAAGGAGTATGAGTTAGAGCCTTGGGGTGGAGGAAAAATAGAACAAAGAAATGCATCCTAACTTTTTCGGGTAGAGTTAATGTGTTCCTCAGGTTCTTGACCTCCTGTAGCCCATCCATAACTACTCCAACTATCGAAAAGGAGTATAAATTAGAGACTTGGGGTGGAGGAAAACCCAAACAGAGAAATATATTATAGTCATGCAAGTCTTGCAAGTCCCCTTTTCTTCTTGCATCTGAGATTGTCCTTCCCATGTCAAAAACCTTGTTTTCAAAATTTGTGTTTTCCCTATCTTGTCAGGAAGAAAGCCTTTTCCTTCCTTGGACCTGTTTGAGCACAAAGTTTTGGAGGTCTTGTTTATCATCTTTGGCCTTGGGTGGAGGAACTTAGAGCCCCATTTCGGGACCGTGCTGCAGTGGTTACAGGTTGTAACCAACTTTTATATTGTTTATAATAAAATATCTCTCGTTCTTGTCCAGTTTCATTTGTTGATTCACGTTTTTAATAAATTTTCTATATATTGATATGAATCTATTATGCAAATTGAAACGATCATGTTTAGTTATTTATCTGATAAATACCTATTTTCAGTTTCTTGTGTCTTTGTTTGCAGAATATTTCAAAGGATCACAATGGAAGAGTGCTGGAGTAAAATCCTTCACGAGGGATTAACATAAAACTTTAGAATCCATGTTTGTTCTCTTCTCTTTCCTTTGAAATTTTGTTATTGTAAAGTAGTCACTTTTAATTGAATGTTTGATTTGAGTCCGAGAGTGTTCTTTTAGGGTAACACAACTGGTGACTCGGTCTTAGACCTTTCTTTAACATTCTATGAATTTTTGTAATCCTTCCTGAGTCTTCCAGACCCCGTTATCTAAGTTTTGAGAGTTTTTTACTAGGTGTACGCACTTTTATTTTAGTACAGTCGCATACATACGAGACTTTCCTTGAATACAATCACATACATACACTACTTGTCAATTAAACAGTCGCATGCATGTTCTAGGTTTGATTTTTTTTCTCTTTTCAAATAACTGGAAGTTGGGGTTGTGATGCCATAGGGTCCCCTGGATCCTGTTAGTATTTAGAGTTTCTTTTTAGTTTCATAATTTGTTTCTTTCATTTAATTATTATAAGAAAAGTCCAAAAATATTTATTCAACTTTCTTGTTTTGTCAGGGTTGTTTTTGGATTTTAATGGTTTTAGGTCTTGAGAAAGATTTGTTAGGTGTATACTACACTATATCGTGTTCTTGAAATTATTTATAGGGTGTTTGGTCATCTATTTCCAGTATTTCTTTCCTTCTACCTTCTTGTTTTCTTGATTTTCTTATAAAAACGAAAGTGTAATAGTGTGTACTTGTGAACTTTCTTCCTTACCCTTTGCATATGCATTTAAAAAAAAAAAAATCATTATATGCATGTTTTCTTTTTGAATTCGCTCTTGTATTTTATAAAAAACAAAGATTTCAGTTTTCATTTAGAGTTAGTTTCTAAGGTGCATCTTTATTATATAAAGTGAAAAGGGAAAAATTGCATTTTTCATTGACTTAGTGCATTGCATAAGTTGTTGAAGATTTCAATAAAATCCTGCATTGCATGAAAAGTGAAAGATTTTCATTTTCATTGCATTGAAAAGGAAACGTCTCTTTGAAGAAGAAGCGCATTCATATCTAGATATTACACCTCTTTCTTTTGAATAATTTAGCCTCTTTCCATATAAAAAATAATCTTAAAGTGTAATTGTTTTGTTTTTGCAAGTGTCAATACACATCATTTAGTTTCACATCCATTCCTTTGTGAATTAAGAAACAACCATTAAAATTAATTCTAATAACTGATATCAATTAGTAGCCTTTTTCTAGGGTTCACCAATAACTTAGGCTAGGGCCTTGGATTAGGGTGGAGAGTAAGTTCTCCAGTGCCAACCAAAAGCAAATGTAGGAGTCTGTGGTAGGGATATTCAAATCCAATTTTCTCATAAGTATCATTGGTAAGATCCTCTATCAAAAGAGTCAAACATGGGGTCGCTTGAAGGAGAGCCAAGGAGATAAACCCTCAAAAGCTTAATTGATCATAGTGGAAATATCATATTTGGGATTTTCTCTAGTGACATTACCTCTTTGAGATGCAGTTCTTTCGAAGCTTCGGGCTTTGCTACCCTGCCCATACATTTGATATAGACCATCAAATGTACCCCCCGAATGTTGATTGTGATTTGGTGTCCCTAGTTTCGTTTCCTAGGCATCATAAAGGTGATTGAGGGGTGTTTCCCATGGTACTTGAGACAAACTTCATATCATGATTTTCAATACTTCTGGAGGGTGCCCTACAAAGCATGGGTACTTGCACCAGATAAGTATGGTTAGTGGATCTCAACCAACTCCCCAAGTTTCTTGCATTGTTTTTGGAAGTTCTTTGATTCCCTACCAAGCTATTACATGGGGTGGGGGGAATATCTCTCAATCAAACCCCTCACTTGGGAGTGTGTTTTTTTTGTCCTTAGGTCCTAATTGCGCTATGGGATGGGTTTCTTCCTTGAGTGGTGTATTTCAATTTGCGGGCACATCATATACTTCCAACCCCCTCACATTCTTTGGAAGATTTGGGAGAAATATCTTTTCTTTGTCGGGGGTGCTGCTTGGGGGAAACACTTTCCAATAATAGTGGAACCTATCATTTGGATATGTTCCAACGTAGGGGGAACATATTGGAAATCAATATTTTCAACTCGGTAACCAATTTAGAGGAGGCTTACCTCCTTCCGCTCAGGGATTTCAACCTTCTTATCAAAACCATGGATTTTGGGTGAATTATTTTTGGCAACCTGGTGTCAGTGACAATCCAAGCTATTCATTTCCTTATTCCAACCAACCTAGGGATACCCCTTCTAGAATTTGGAATACGATGCAGTAACCAAGTCTCCCCTTCCTAGAAACTTTTAATTTTCGATATCTTTCAAAGTTGATGAATGACCATGTGTGTCACGATCCTAGTTGGTCACCCGTCCCAACCAAAATTCCTTCGGATATTCCCAAGTTCGAAGGAAAATATGGTAAATGTACCAGTGATCACATTATGACTTTCCATATATGGTGTTCATCCAACTCACTGAATGATGATTCTATTTGTTTACACCCTTTTCAACGTACTCTTTTCGGAGTCACTGCTAAGTGGTATATTGAATTGAAGGGGTAAGCCTATCGCACGTTTCATGACTTGGCATTAGTCTTTATTAATCACTTTCAACTCCTAGTGCACTGCGATGCTGACACTGATCTATTGTCAAATTTTTGTCAGAATAAGGACACTCATATATTTGACCATATTTAGGAGTGGCGTAGAATAAATAGAATGATTAAGGAAACCATCCCTACAGAGTTACTCTTGGAGTGGGTTTTGAAGTCCTTGTTGCCTTATATCTCTAAGGACATTTCCACTTCCGGGGTAACTACAAAGGAAAAATATATCTTCAAGGCCCAACAACTATATTTGATTTACTCTCAGTCTAGGATCCTATATGAGATCATCTTGGATGTGCCATAGTCAAATATTGACCCTACCAAACCGAATCTTGAACCTCATGCTGATGGAATTGTGGGTTGTGTTCAAAGTTCACCCGCAGACTTGGTCTCAAATCAAATGAAATAACTCTTGATCCAAGATTTTGTAACTGATGAAGCATCCACTTCTACTGCCCCCTCCCAAATTTCAGACGTATAGAGTATGCAATCAACGAATCGAAAAGGTACCCAACATCCTAGTGGGAAGAGAAAGGGTAAGGATGAAAAGGGAGGGGGAAATAATAATAACAATGTCAATAAACCAAAATCTAGTTCTTATGTGGTCAAGAAAGAAAAAAAGTTAAGTTAAGTTTCCTTGTAATATTTTCAAGGAAAATCACCTCACTCACAAATGCCCGAAGATGGAAGAAGCCCAGAGATTGTTGGCACAACAACAACTTGTCATTTTTACCAATTTGTTCCCACACAAACAAAATACGGCTTCATGATCTATTGTTGGGATTCAGTAGGGGGGTAACCAAGGTACTCCTCCACCTAACATAACATCATTGAATGTCTATGTGATGAGTTTGGATGCTTATATGCAGACTCTAGCAAATAATTATGATAAACCCGAGTCTGGGTCTAAGAGTAAGGAACCCTCTGAGAAAAAAGGGACTCTTCATATCAAGGAACCTTCTACGAGTGACGCTATTCCTCACATGACAAAGGGTGTGTACAAGAGAGCGTCGCATAATCCAAATGCTAGGGCCACTCAAAATTATTTGATCGTGGAATATTTGGCCCAATTTTCGTGTGCGACCAAAGTTTCCCAGTACAATGGAGTGCATTACTTTTTTCTATCGGGGATATGGATGATTTTATCTCATAGATCATCACATTTGACCCTTCTAATGTCAAACATCACTTCCCTTATCTCGTTTCTTTTTAGATTCAAGTGTTCTATGCCACAAAGAACATTTTTAGTACGATGATTGATGAGGGAGCATCGCCGTGTGTGATGTTGTTTTCTTGTCGAAAATATATTGACTCTCCATAGCTCTCTTTATCCCCTACTCTTTTGACTGCATTTGATGGTCATTCCTTTTATCCCCATGGGATACTTTCCTCCTTCCCCATATAGTTGGGAGGAAAAATCATGTATGTTGAAGTGGAAGTAGTCGACGCTCTGCTCGACTACAACCTTTTTCTAGGTTGTGGTTGGGATTATGTTATGACCATTGTCGTATCTTCGGTATTCCAAGTTATTCATTTTCCTAATGAAGGGAAAATCATGATGATCAACCCATTGTCTTTTAGTCATTCAAATTCAGTTGCGTGGCTAGGATCTAATGTCCCATTAATAGATGGTTCTGAAGTGGTGAATGAAAGTATTGGCATTGGAATGTATTCTTCATTGATGGAAAATTTTAATATCCTAGATCCAATATCATACATTCTCTCCACTTTGGATATCTCAATATCATTGGTTTCACCAATTCATGTATCCCAAGTGCACCATTTTCAAATGAGGTACTTTTAGAATTCTTGGATTCTATTATCCCCATCTTACTCAATAGAAGGGATCAAGCATGCAGGAATGGAAAATCCTTTGTCTACAGTCAAGATTATTTATTAATCCATTCAAAGGGTTGATGTAGACTCAGATCCAACCCCTCTTCAAATGAAGGAGATTGATGATCTTCCAATGCCCGTTTAGGCAGTTAACTCTTCTCATTCTCTAGATTATCTTGAGATTGTACTGCCCTCAAATGATTATATTCTAGAGGAAATGATGGTCCCAGAGAGGCCTAGGGATGATTTACATCGTCGATATTATTTCCTTACAGACATGGATTGTGCAAGATACCAGATATAATAAATATGCAGAACATAAATAAAATGATAGAAATGACAGAATAACAGTAAAATATCTAGCATAATCTCCACAATAACACATAAATGATATAAAAACAACAACATAAATAACACTTTGATTCAGAAAGCAATTTTCACAGGCCTCTTTGAGGGGGAAACCTCCAATCGAGCAACACTCTGTTACAATAATCTCCAAGCTAGGGTTTTCATACCCTCGACCCTTATTTATACTAAATATGTCTATCAAGAGAAGAATCTAGAGGAAGATCCTTCTAGAAGCAGAAGCTTCTATTAGGTCTTCTTACATCCGCCTTATTCTATTTTATTGAAAGGCCTTATTTAATATTGACCTTTATTACATTCGAATATATTGATCTACCTATGTGCGAGTTAGGACCCTAACATGTCCGCCCCCTTAAAAATAGCCTTGTCCTCAAGGCTTGAGATGTGGAAATTACTGTAGAATGGTAGTTGGTTCCCAAGTGGCATCTACTGGAGTCATATCTTTCCATTGGACTAGCACTTACTTGATGGTTCTCTGGTGCAGGCAATGCTCATGTTGGTCCAAAACTGCTTTTGGTTGTATCCAAATGGATCCTTCTTCAGCTAACTCAAGAAGGTTGGTTTGAATTGGCACCTAGTTCCAATAACCTTCTTTATGCATGAAACATGAAAAACTGAATGTAACTTCGATTGATTGGGCAGAGCTAACTGATATGCGACTTGTCCCACATGCTTGAGAACTGTATAAGGACCATAAAATTTGGGCGCTAGCTTCTGACAATGCTCGCCCTTGAGGGAAGTTTTCTTGTATGGTTGCAGTCGCAGAAACACCTGATTCCCTTCTGCAAATTGATGTTCAGAGGGACCTTGATGTGCTTGTTGCTTCATGCGATTCTGTGCCATGACCAAGTTCTCTTTAAGGGTACGAAGAATATCCTCTCGAACTGTAAGTGTTTGGTAAACTACCTAGACCTTCGAGGTACCCGGTAAGTATGAGAGAACTGAAGGTGGCTTCTGTCCATATACCGCTTCAAAAGGAGTCATGCGAGTAGTTTTATGGTAGGAAGTGTTGTACCACCATTTGGCTAGGGGTAGCCATTGAGCCCACTGATGTTGTTTTTCAGAGGCAAAACACCTCAGATATGTTTCCAAACACTTGTTGACAACTTTTGTTTGACCATTAGTATGGGGATGATAAGTTGTGCTGAGATGCAATTGGGTGCCCTGTAGCTTAAACAGTTCTTGCCAAAAATTTCTTGTGAAAGTTGAGTCACGATCAGAAAAAATAGAGTGCGACATGCCATGAAGCTTGAAGACCTAGTCCATGAAAAGTTGAGCCACCGTGGATGTAGTAAATGGATATTGAAGAGCGCAGAAATGAGAATACTTGGAAAGGTGATCCACAACCACCATTATGACTGATTTATTCCATGATTTGGGTAAGCTGGTAATAAAGTCCATAGTGATATCCTTCCAAATAGCAGGTGGAATCGAAAGCAGTTATAGTGTGCCAGGAGATTTGACTGTTTCTCCCTTGTTGTGTTGACACACCTCACATTCAGCGACAAAATTGCAGATGTCTTGTTTCATACCATCCCAAAAAAAAGAACGTTTGACCTTGTCATATGTTTTGGTGAACGTTGAGTGCCCCGCTGTGGGTGTATCATGAAGCTCATAAAGTACCGTGGATTTAAGCTTTGATTGTTTACTTAAATACAAATGACCTTTGTATCGAAGCTCATCCTGGAGCCATGAGTACCCTGGGGGAGCCGGAGCCTTGGTTTGTAATTGCTGGATCAAATGCGAACTTTTGGGATCTTGATACCATTCCTGGCGCACAGCTTGGAGCCAATCGGGTACAATGAAGGAAAGGGAAAAAAGGGATCATTCTTCTTCATATTTTCGGGACAGTGCATCTGCCACTACATTGTCTTTGCCCTTCTTGTAAATGATCTCATAATCATAACCAAAGATCTTAGTCACCCATTTTTGTTTCTCCTGGGAGGAAATGCATTGTTCCAGAAAGTAATTGAGGCTATGATGGTCAATCTTAATTTGGAAGCGCTACCCCAAGAGATAAGGGCGCCACAAATCAACGACATGCAGAATAGCCAACATTTCCTTTTCATAAATGGGTTTGCCCAGATTCCTTTCAGACATTTAACTGCTGGTGAAGGCCAAAGGTCGACCCTCTTGCATAAGGACAGTGTCGATTCCTTTCCCTGAGGCATCACATTCCAATAAAAAAAGTCTTTGTGAAATCAGGAAGGGCCAAAACCTGAGTGGTGCACATGATCATCTTCAAGGTTTGAAAATATTGAGCAGCGGCTGGAGTCCAAGTGAAAGAGTTCTTTTTTAGGAGAGCAGTGAGAGGTGTTGCAATCTTTCTGTAGTTCTTAACAAACTTGATGGTATCTCCTAAAATAGCACTGTCAAGCTTTCAGTTTTAGGTAATAGAAACAGGTCAAAACATTCATTTCAAAATTTTTGAGGTATGTTATATGGTCTGCTTTTTGGATGTAAACTTGGAAGAAGTATCATCCTTGGTCCTGCCTTTCAAATTTTCAAATCTCAGGTTTTTGGTGGTTAAAAGGGGTTAAAAAATGGCTCTTAACCACTGAAAGTCGTGGTTTTCGTTGGTTAAGAAACGAAAATAAAAGGCCCATTAACCACCGAAAACGTTTCTATGTGCAAAGGAAAAACTCATGCTTTCGCACGAGCCAGATGTCACGTGAGCATGATCATCACTTCTAATCGCCAAAAGTCATGTCAAATGGTGAGCTCTCCAGGTCATTGATGAATCGATACCGAAATGTCCTCTCAGCTTTCATCTGTCAGATTGCCATTAAGTTTCGGCGAGGCATAGAAACTCATATGAGATTTTGCATAATAGAAAGGATACATCACGTGGATTTTCAATACCGCCAGCCACTGGATTACAAGATCATGATGATTTATTTTTAGCTATGTTTAATTTCCATTTAATTTCATTTTGAATCCGAGAGTTTTCATCTATATCACAATCCCGTGATTCTCTCAACCAGGCACATTAGCAGATTTCACAATCTCGTTCACTATGGCAAGCTGGTGATTAAATTCTTGAGTTCAGCAATTGATCAATCGTCCAGGTGTCAAACCGAATCATTCAACCCAGTCATTAGGTAGTTTCAATTCGGTCATATTTCGATTCTATATTGTCTCTTACCTAGAAATAAGTCTCAGCTTAATTTTAGTTTACTGGTTGTTGGAATCAAGTTTTGGTTAAATCATGATGCTAAGTCATACCTATGGTCATTATTCTTACTCTGAATTATATACCTTGTTCCTGAATTAGCTCTTAGTTAAATCCTCTGTCATCGATTCTGTTATCGAATTATACTCTTTGTTTGATGAGTCACACCTTCTGTTCATCAAGCCATACCATACCTTGATCTGTTCCTAAAGTTTCGAGTTCTGTCCCTATTTGCATGCATATTCTCCTAATTCACAGGTGTTATCAGACTAATTGGTAGGTGCGGACACTAACAGATCTCCCTAGATCCACCTAGATCTAGAACAAAACACACCAGAACATGACACTTTCCTTAAGTTTTAAATATTGAATTTACTAATTAAAGAGGGATGAGTGACATACCGTTTAAATGTTGCTTCCTCTCACCATTGCCATCCTAGCTCCGTTCCAATGCTCATACAATGATGATCCTGCAAAAGAACGCAACCAACCAAAGTGATAGTAATAGCATAAAATCAATATAAACCTATGTATGTGATCAAGGAAT
>JZKD02S0910328.1:96880-115000 GCA_000966675.3 Picea glauca
GTTTTATGGTAACAGTCCAATTTGTCTTTATGGGCGGCCATCCAGTCCATATCGATCAACATATCATACGATCCTAGGGGCAATACATTAAGAGTTTCTTGGGTGGGGAATTCACCCATCATAAATTGACAAGCTGGTATGACCTCTACTACCTTTCTTTTGGTGCCAGTGGCTAATTGTACCAACCATGGTTTAGTTTTCTTCTGTGGCTATAGTTTACACTTATCAATAGATCTAGGGGATATATAACTCAAATTTGAACCAGGGTCAATAAAAAAAGACACTAGCTGGTTGAAAATCATACCTTCTATTTCCACCACTGAAGCTTGGTGGTCAGCTTGGTTATTATCCAAGGTTGCATAAATCTGCAGCACACTCCTTGCCACATAATTGATTGTGGTAGCTTCCTGCATGTTATAAATTTTTCGATTGTTCTGTTGTCGGTGTGGACAGTCTCTCCGAAGATGCTCTCCCCCGCAATCCCATCATTTCAGAGGTTCTTTCTTTGGGTTGTTAGTCTTCACTGGTATAGGTCCAGAATTTTTATTTCCGTCCCCCGAGGGAAAGTTCTGCTGGAGTACACTCTGGGTTGGGAAGTTCATTCTGGGGTTCTCTTTGTAGTTTTTAAATCCTGAGGATTTGCTCCCCTTTTTCTGAAATCTCGAACCATTCTTATGTTTCCAGTCTCCACGAGACTCTGCCTGATGTCCATATTGTTCATGACAATATGTTTCCTTTCGTATAGTGTCTTCTAAGGTCTTTGGTTCGTCAAATTCAATTCGGTTCCGGTACTCCTTGGGTAACCCACTGATGAAGCATTGTGCCTTCGCCTTCTCTGCTTTGATGTAGGGTACATATCTCAGTAAGTCGAGAAATTTGTTGACATACTCCTCCATAGTAAGTTGTCCTAGTTTGAGTTCATAAAACTCTTTAGCCTTCTCGTTGAAATACCTTTCTGAAAAATACTTCTTCCGGATGTACTTATCAAACCATTTCCAAGATAGGTCCTCCTCGCGGACCCCTTTCATATTCTTAAGGTCTTCCCACCAGATGGAAGCCTTTCCATTCAGATTGAAAGTGGCCACTCGGGCCTTCAAGTTCTCTGAAAAATCATGGACTCTGAAATATTTCTTCAGTCCAAGTAGCCAGGCCTCAGCTTCCTCTCCCTTCTTTATCTCACCGTCGAAGGAGGGAGGTTTGGCCTTCCTGAACTCCTCAAATTTATGACTCTTGGAAGTATTTTGCGTCTTATGTTTTCTGCAAGAATAAGAATTGGTCCTACTGCTAGAAGAGCCTTTTGAATCACCATCTTCCTTCTCAGTGGTGTCGTCTGACACTGGTCCTTTACCTCTAGGGTGAACCTTTCTAAATGTGCTTCTCTTAGTATGGCCACTGACATGACCATGATTCTGCATCTCAGGTTCATGCCGCATTTTTCCCTGTAGGTTGTATAAGCTCTGCAGTAGAACTACATTAATTTCAGTTTGATTTTCTTGTTCTTTCATCATCCTTTCCTTATCGGCCTTGCAACTTTGCAATTCAACCATGAGACTCCTCACAGTCTCGTCTAGGTCTGGAGGGGTTCCTATTTCTCTTCTTTCGTCAAAATCTTCGCCTCTTTTGTGGGAGCCTTCTCCCACCTCTTGGTGAGTCACCATACTCTGCATCTGTAGATTCCCGTGGTTGATCGTCCGCTTGAGTGAAAAGAAAAATGCTGGCTATTAGTCAAGAGTTAAATTCATTTTTATAATTTGCGCATAAATTCATAACTCTTTCACATGCATACACAGTCGGGTTCTCATTTTCCAAGTTTTTAATCCTGAAAAAGAGGGTTAAGTCAGGGGGTTACTCCTCATAGGAGTTCTTTGAATGGAGTTTATGCGCGACTCGTGCATGAGCCCAATTAGGCCGAGTGTTGTAACCATGCTCTGATACCACTTTGTAACATACCCACTACCTAAAATTGAACTATTTCATTTTTTTTTTTTTTTTATCAACGAAAATGCTCCCGGGAGCTTGTAGTAGCAAAATGCCAATCCTATATCCAATGGTCTTTCATTTACCTACACAACTCTCTGCACATAACCGCAGTCTTTCCCTGATAACAATTTCAGGTTTTTGGGGTTTCTTCCTTTCTGATGTCGAGGGTTCTTGTGTTCTTAATTTTTCGATTTCCGATGAGTTCCCTCTTCCAGCCTTAGCCCCTCCTGGCTATGCCCTATGGTCCATATGACCTCTTATGCATAATACTGTAGCCTTGTCCCCCATCGGGGTTTCGGACTTTCCAATGTCGAAGTGCAAACTTCCTCAGGACTCGCGATTCCTCGAATATCGACGTGCCCTTACGCGTTAACTCTCCTGGCTAGGCTCCTGTCCCACATGACCACTATCCCCGTGACCGACCGCAGTCTTATCCCTTGTCGGGGCTACGGGCTTTTCAATGCCAAAATGCATTGACTCACGGGATTCTGGATCCTTCGAATCCTGACTTCCCGTTATGCTGACAGCTGGCTCCCACTCATCGGGGTTTTGAGCTTCGTGATTCCAAAATACATAAACCAATTGTCACCAAGATTCCCGATATCCCGATGACCCAAACGTCGATCATCAACTTCCCATCGAGACCTTCCCTGACAGTGTTGATTGCTGCCACGCATCCTCCTTTGATGGACGGTTCCGATTTCTTCGGGATTTCGAGACTTGTGATGTCCCAATTCTCATGGTCTCAAGAACTCTGATTTCCCGATGCCGAATATATCGACTCTCTATGGATTTCTAATGCATGTCTTCCCGAACGGACGGCTCATATTTTGCCGGGGTTTTTACTTCGGACTTCCCCGATCTCCTGTCCACTGGAATGTCTATATTTCGACTCCCGATAGTAAACCTCGATCTCCACCATGTGTATCCTCAAATGGACGGTCCATATCTTCTCGGCGTTTCGAGACTTGAAGTGTCTCGATTTTCTTGTCCTTGAGAATCTCGATATGTCGATGGCTAGAATCCCGATGGTAACCCTCGTGGTGCTCCTGTCCAATCTTACGGTTGACGGGTATCTATTCAAGATCTGTCGGTTCATATTTCTTTCTTCTCTTGTGGCTCTCCGATTCCTCTTGAGCTTTTACCCCCGAATCCTCAAAGGATTCCTTGACTTCTACTCATCCATACTACTCTTTGGACGTGGAAAAACCAATGGTCCAGATACTTCCACAGACCTTGGGGATCTATGGTCTCAATTTCCTCACTATTTGCGAAGATAGAGGAAAAAGGGGCAAGGCACGTAACGCCCTTCTTTCTTTCATCAATCTAATAGTCGTGAATGACCCCAAATCTTCCGACGGGACCTCATCCGTTGATTCGTTACTCATCCCTACACTGCTACTTTGGGATTTTAGGACAATCATTCGTCCTCATACATGGTTGTTAAGAATTGCGCATTCTAGTCCTTTTTTTGGGTTCTTGATGAACCTTTCCAAGGAGGAAAGACTTTCTGAAGAGATCTATTCCGGGGCATCCCAGAAGACAGATAAGGGGAAGAAAATTCCTGAGGGCAGGTTGAAATTCTGACTTAGTTCAATCTAGGCATAATTGGATTTATTTATCAACATAATCCATACGTGGTTTTTCCGTTATAAACATATATCTATTATTTCTTATTAAACTCTACATAGACATTCTAATACTGCAATCATTCACAATTTCACTGTTCTATAAGTATATATGTCAGTATATGAGTTTCAAGAAGCAATATGTAAAACACTTATAAGAAATAACACTAGAAGTGGGTGCAACTGCTGAGAGGGGTGCTTGTTTCCACCCAACCGTAGGCTCAGCGACTCCCAATGGATTTACCACTAGCCACCCCTGAGCTGAGATCATGATGTTGTTGAGACTTGCGTCTCTCTGTCTGCCAGTGACTAGAAGCGAAGGTTGCAATCCTTCCTCTCTACTTTCACTCACTCTGCGTAATGCCAGAGTTCCCCTCGCGTCTGCCCCTTTCCAATCGCTTCTACCTCACGCCTTATCCTCTCACGAGGCTCCGTGTGGTGTGATTCCCCTCGCGTCTAATCATGCCTGATGGCTCTACAGCTGGGAAGTTCACCATCCCAACCATCATTAAGCCATCCGCCCACCAGCCTGCGAGGCATTAAATTCAGGGCCAACGAGCCGCTTTTGGTTCTCCGGGCCAGTGGAGTCCAAATACGGTGTTAATTATCGGTGGAAGTTAATGCTACCTTTCCAGGAGACAAGTGGATTTTCCAACCTAGACACAAGGTGAGTGAAAGGGTGTCATTTTCAAAAGTGACTCTTCCATGGAATACAGGTTTAGACACAATTCTTTCCCAATTCTTCCCCCACCATTTCTGGCAAGTACCTCTTTATTTTTACGCAAGCTTGAGGAGGATAACATATGCTTGTAATGTAAGCTCATCCTTCGGATGATTCCCTCGGAGTATGTTTAACGAACCCTAGGAAGGAGTGGTTTGGTCCCATGATGGGTCTATCGATGTTTGTTTAAGGAGTCCAAAGATAGAAAACTCGAAGGTTTTTCATGATTATAGAGTCTGGAAAAACACTTAAAAGAGAACTCTCTCGATTCCTTTTTCATAAAATAGTCTGATGAGACTGAAAAAGAGATAAATTATCGCCCAACAGATGCTTTCTTCAAATACTTTAACGAGTGTGAAAATAGCAAGGTCACTCGGCAATCTTTTCATGTTTAGAGAGTCTGAAAAGTGATTAAAGGGAACTCCAGTGGGTTCCTTTTTCGTATAACCTTTATGAGTCCGAAAAAGTAATAAAATTATACTTAGTTACATTCTCATTGATTTACGAGCATGAGAAAGAACAAAGACTAAGCTCGGTAACTTATTTTCATGTATTTACGAGCATGACAAAGAACAAAGACTAAGCTCGGGATTGTTTTTGTTTTTACGCAAGCTTTAAAACAAAACAAAACTATGATTGGACCGGGTTTCATTTTTATGCAAGCTTAAACCAGAGGAAACTATGCTTGAGGTAAGTGGTTTCATTTTTACACAAGCTTGAACCATAGAAAACTATGCTTGTAACTTCCCAACGCATGGTTGGTACTTAGCCCCCAACTTAAGAAACTAGCGGCTCTACTTCAGCATGAATTCTAGAGGCTGAGGAAAATGCCCCCCAAGCTTTGTTTCATCCAACTGCAAAGGAGAATGAAATGAAGCTTCAAATACTAGACGAAGGACTTGACTCAAATAGAGAGGGGGAAAACTATTTCATTTTTTAACGAGCTTGACATAGAAACAAGAACTATGCTCATAACCTCTGTTTCATTTTTTAACGAGGTTGCCTCGGAGATGAAAAAACTATCCTCAGAAGTGGTTTCATTTTTTAACGAGCTTGAAATCAGAAAACCATGCGCAAAGACCTATGTTTCATTTTTAAACGAGGTTGCCTCAGAGACGCAAAAACTATCCTTGAAAGTCTCTCTTCTTGATCATGGATTCCAAGAGGACAATACTTTGGAATGACACCATGTCAAGGGACAAAACTCGGTCATGGCTTCCAAGAGGCCTTCACTAGAAGGAAGAAACACACTCTGGAAGGACATCATGTCGAGGGTTGTGACAGGAGTAAAGAGACCAGACTCTAACAACCCTATCGAGGAAATCACCATGTCAACTATTGGATCTAAGTCATCAAAAGTTGAAGAAACGGGTGAAAACGCTACATAATTGATCTGTGGCAGGGGCGATACTGTCTGCATACAAGAACCATTCAAGGAGGCAATCCAGGCGGGGTCAATGAATGAAAGTTGATCAACAGTGACAACTCATCCATCGTGAGGGAAAGATATCACAAGAAAAAGAGTAGACACAATAGCTTTCATGGCATAGACATAATCTCTCCCAAGGAGTAAAGCAAAATCCAAGGGGTCTTGGACTACCATGACATCAATAAAGACAATTTTCCCTCCCAAAGTTACAGGAAACTGAGGAAGGGTCCCTAAAGGTTGACTAGTTCTTCTATTAAAAGATAACATATTCCACGTAACTGACGCAAGTGGAGGACAACCCAAAGCTTGCCAAGCAATAGAGGATAAAATACTAATAGATGAACCTTCATCTATCAACATCTGAGGAATGTCCCGACCACAAACTTGCACTGTAATCTAGAAAGGAAAGTGAGAGGGAAGACGAGGTCCATTTAGCACACCCCAATCAAAATGGATGGCCTCATTACTTGGAGGGAGTTTCACAGGAGAAGGAGGAATACCCCTGACACGAAAGAGTCTGTATCAACGAGAAAAACATGGGCAGTATCGGGTTTACTCTCTAGCGGGAGAGTCAGATTCACCGATGATGAGATCGGATCAACCACTTGGGTTTCATTCTCCAATGGGAGAATGGGGTCGACAGGTGTAAATGGATCGACCACTTGGGTGACACTCTCTAATGGGAGAGTGGGATAGACCGAGAATGGGATTAGATTGACCTCTTTATCAATTTGTGCAACTAAGGACGTGACCAGATTGACGACATGATCAACTGGAGTTATCGGTGAAGGGACCGGAGTGATCATTCCATCAAATACAGGTGGGTTGAGAGAAAGCTTGCGATAAGTGGTTGGAAGTTGAGGCTGTGAAACAATCATGTCTTCCAGTAATTTCAAGGCTTTGTCCATATGAGGGAAAAGATGAGTTAGATGACTCCCTTTGCATAACATACACGGGAACTTGACTCTACTTTTCTTCTTCCCAGTTGTATTATGACTAGTTGACTGGAGGTCATCAGTATGTTGTTCAAGGGATGATGACATGGGTTGATCAGGGTGTGTAGACCATACTTCTATAACCTTGGATAGACCAGGGAAATCCTTAAGAATATGGCTACCCTTACAAAGCTTGCAAGGGTACTTGGGATTACGGGTTGTTTGGGTGATCTTGACATCATCAACACTCCCAGCATGAGTAACAGTAACTGGTTATTTTCCAACATGTTTGACAGTTGTTGGAGGTTTGTATCCTTGCTTAATTTTCTTCTTATTATTCTTCCTTTTCTTCTTCTTCTTATTCACTGGGTTACTAGCTTCATAACTTTCGCTCGATGAAGAAGATGAAATGGAAGGTGACCTTGGAAGTGAAGAAGGTGAAGAAGACCTTACTGGTGAAGATGGTGAAGGATCAACATGAGGTTGATGTTATTGGGGGAAAATGCTTGTGATTGAAGCACTTACTGCATTCGGGATTACCTGAGTGGAGAACAACCACACCGACAATCTAATCATGATACCTGGAAGGCTCAAAGTAGCTATGTGAGGAGGACCAATGTTTCCATAAGAAGGAAAAACAAAAGGTTCCCCTGGAGCAGGGGTTCCTTCATTGGTCATTCCGAGAACTGACGCCATTAAATAAATATCCAATCTAGAGTCCCCAAAGGAAAACAAACAGCACAAGTTAAAAATCTAGTAAGAAAGCAAGCAAATAAAACCTTATTGCAATGAACGCACTAGTTGGTGATGAAATCCAATGTCATGGGAATAATGTAAGAAGGGGTTGAGATAGAGCGGGTGGAAAAGTTACGTTGATGACCTGCTTAATGAACTTACACCCTAGTGCAAGATCCCACACATAATCGTGGGTATACCCTCCAAGGAGCCCAAGTGAGTTTGGCCAACGTCGATTCCAGGTATCGTGAAGACTTGCCCCTCCACAGTCACCTCATGTAAAGAACCTAGAGAGATAGGCCACTAAGGTTACCAATCACCACAGTAATGCCTGAGGAAACAGTCAACAATCCAATCCACACGCAAGGGCGGGGTATCTATCCCGAAATCAACTTGAAAGGCTTCCACTCATCATTGTGGGTATACCTCTCAAGCGACCCCCATAATACGTGCAACCTATACACAAAGACCAACAAAGCAGGGTGAGTAACTCTACTAGTCTCAATGCGACCTCGTGATTGACCCTTGTGTTAGAAGGGCTTCCCAAGGCAAAATGTAATAAGTGGATTTAACCGCTCCCTAACTCAAGATTCTATGTTTGTTTGCAGCTTTGGAAAGTTATCTTCCACACTTATACCAATGCCCTACGACTAATCTAATGTAGGTTTGATACCAGAAAATATAAAAATGTCTAATCAATTTTTATAAGCGCTTTATTTTATGGTTGTTGTTACTCAAAAGGAAAATGGCATGGACAATATGGTGTTTTGACCGACTCAAAAATTATGCAAAGATATGAAGATGCAATTTTTTCATTTCGATGAAAGCTATGCTACGAGAAGGAGAAAACATTTATCATTCCCATATGCTCGATGTCCCAAAATATATTCAACTCGTCAATATCAATATTCTCAAGAAATGAGAAAAAAGGTACTGAACACCAATGCCAAGAATCATACAATTTCGCTACTTGAAATGCAAGGATGCCCCCAATCTAATATAAAGCAAGAAATTAAATCTTTTTGTTTCAAAAATTTCACTAACAACAATAATGAACTTTCTGAAAACAAAGAAACCCAAACTAAAATTTCTCTTTTAAAGTGAACTATTCAGAAGAAATTTGATCTTTCCCTAAACAATTATAAAGAAAACACGTGCTTTGTAATCGAAAGATACTCAAAGTAAGAGCCTAATCCTTCAAAACCAAAAAAATCAACTCAAAGGATGTCAACCAAAATGTAAGCAGATCAATATAGGTTCCAGAAGCTCAATCCAGTTGATCAAAGAAAAACTGGGCATCAAAAGATAGAAAATCCTAATCCCAAACAAAAATTTCAAATGGGTTCCCAGCCTAGCTATAGGGTGCAGTGCGAACATCAGTGGAGTTCCCAGGATGGACACAGGTAAGGTGTGAACATCTTGCACTGGATTACACAGTAGGGTGTGAACTTAGATGATTCTCGTAGGCTACTAAAGGGTACAATGTGAGAATGTCTGTAAACACAAAATTTGGAAAACGGACAAAAAATTTGAGTGAACTTTCAAATCCAAAGAGTCTTGATGGATCTCCCACAGACTCAGAGACCAGAAAACAAGCAATCAAAGAAAGGGAAACTAGACTAACTAGGAAACAATCTGTTCCCCAGTGGAGTCGCCAATTTTGTTATCGAACTAATCGATAGGTGCAGACACTAACAGATCTCCATAGATCCACCTAGATCTAGAACAAAACACACCAGAACATGACACTTTCCTTAAGTTTTAAATATTGAATTTACTAACTAAAGAGGGATGAGTGACATACTGTTTAAATGTCGCTTCCTCTCGCTATCGCCATCCTAGCTTCATTCCAACGCTCATACAATGATGATCCTGCAAAAGAATGCAACCAACCAAAGTGATAGTAATAGCATAAACTCAATATAAACCTATGTATGTGATCAAGGAATCATACAATTAAACACAACAAGCTTTATAGGAAAGAATCGTATTATTATATCATATTAAATGTGAAAGAGAGATTACAACCATGTCCTTGATGTCGTAAGGTCCCTTCCAACTATCCTTCGTTCCCCACACACTTCTTGCTCCAAGGATTCTGAGACCATGAATCTGATAGCTACTCAAAATCTATCTTGACAAAGCAAATCTCAAAGACACTCCAACCAAGCTAATAATTCCAAGCCAACCAAAGCTAACAAGCTCAGGAACCCCTTCTCCATGAGAGCTCCTCTCCTTTTATAAGTTGAAGAGGATAAGGTGAGGAGGTTAGGATGATCCCACTAAATCATGAAAGTGAGTAAGATCCAAATCATTCGGATGCCACCTCACCATGGAAGTTTCTCCTTCTAGAAGATTCGAGAAAACGCTCGTTTTTCCCACGTGTAAGCATTCTCGCACCCTACTTATAGTGCAACCTGCGAACTGTTCGCACCCTAGCTATGATGCAGACTGCAAGAATCAAGCATTCTCGCACCCTAATACATAGGTAGCCTGCGAACTTCCTTTTTATAAGGTTTTTACATAGTAAAATGCAACTTCTTTTCTCAGGAAAAGTTCTTCTCCCTTCTCTCTTTAGGAACTTAGGCCACTGACCCCTCTGAAGGAAACAGATAGGTTTACATCATTAACGATCATAGGGATGACGAAAATAATTTGTAACAACATGGATGCATCAACATTTTTTAAATGTCAAAATTTGGGCCAGCCCTAAGGGCTGAACTTGATCGGGTTTGGTACCTAGAAGCTCACTCAGAGGTGGCAGAATTCTTCAAACAAGCTGGGGTATTTTCATATTGTGAAAAATTAACCAATTTTCTTCAACAAGTGGCCACGTCTTTTTCCATTTCTTATGATGGGAGGTCTACTAAAATAGGAAAGGATGAGTTTATCATTGATGAAGCTGCCATTGCTGAGTATACAGGTTTACCTAGGTCAAGAGACTATTGCTTCAAGTCTACCATACCTTCAAATATTGAATTTAGGTCATACATGCTGCCTGTACTGAAAGATTTGATCTGGAAAAAGGATATTCCAATGTCTTACTTGGAACCAAAGTGGCAGTCCTTGTTGAAAGAAATATTTGTTTACATAACATGTGAAGGGTGGAACAATAGAGTGATGTTATATCACTTTAAGTTTTTAAACCATTTTGCAGGCATAGATCCAATTAATGTACCCTTTTACTTCCACAAGACTCTCACCAAAATGGCCAGGCAGGTAAAAGTTAAGCCCACTAAGGTGGCAAGCAGACTGTCCCATCAAGGACTCATTACTCTTCTTATCAAGGAGTCTCTGAAGAAGAAGCAGGTTGCATGGAATTACATTCTCTTCTAGAATGAATTCCAGACTGACAAACCACAAGAGGACAAGGGCAAGAAGAATACCACAAGGAAGGCTATTACTCCCAAGAGTAGTCAAAGGAAACGAAGGGCTATTTCACCCTTGAAATAGCAAGCAGAATCTTCCTCATCCAAGAAGAAGAGAACAAAGAGAAAATTACAGTTTGAGGAAGGAGAGAAGGCTAAAGGTTTGGTCATGGAGGATAATCCTTTAAAGCTCCCATATTCAGATTCTGAACATGAACCAACGCATAATGAGGCACAAGGATAGCAGAAAACTGATATAACTACTGATTAATACCCAAACCTACCTATTCCTACTACTCCAGAGGAACAAAATAAATCATCAGTAGGAGCTTCTTCGAGAAAACCCAAATCTTCCAGGACTCATAAAGTGAGGAAACTTCTGCAACAAATCTACGAAATGGAATTTTTAATAAGGGCTATTAAAAATAAAAATACAGATCTAACAGAAAGAAATGTAGAACTTCATAACATTAATAAAATTGTCAACGAAAAACAGGACAAGATCAAAGACAAGAACAGGGTATTGATAAGGGAGAACATGAAGCTATACAGGCAACTAAGACTTATGAGATTAAAAATAAAAGAATTTCAACCTCCAACTCAGGAGCATACAAAGTTGGAAACCCTAGCCCAAGTTGTCACCTCCATAGAAGAAGAAATACAGGGTGGTATTCATCAAGAGGATGTCACAAGCTCTGTCAGGGAGAAGGGAACTTCATCCAAGAAGCCTTGAAACCATATGAAACCATACAGGCAATCGAAAATTTTGAATTTTTTATTTTTGAAAATCTTCTACTTTTCGGTGGTTTAGGCGAGCCTGTGCATGCTCATTAACCTCTAAAACACAGTGCTTTCGGTGCATAAGAAGCTTAAAATTTCATACAGTTAACCACTGAAAGAATGTATGACCAGATTCATCAAAATTTTGCTCAGATTGGAAATTTTTGAGTTGGAATGGAATGAAACCTCTTTGAATAAGAAGGTAATGAATTATCAAAGTCAATATAAAGGCTAGTTTTGAGGGATAAGGTCAAAAAGAGGTTTTTCAACTACATTTGGCATCTTTTTTAAAGGAAAAATATCAGGGGTTAAAAGACACATCATCCAACTCGAATTTCATCTTCAGGAGATCAAACCAAAGAGCCTTGGAAGGCTAGGCTACACATCATCAACTTTTCAACCACATTTTGAGGATTATCAGATAGGGATTGACCTCATTTTGAGGATCTACTCCTAGTTTCTTGTAAATACAGTTTGCTTTTTGTTTTTAGAAAATCAGATCCATTGTTTTAGGATTTGATAACTGTGATGTAAAGCTATAAAGCTACATAATTAAAATAGATGAGGGGTTCAATCCTGGATACTTTTTGGCTATGTACTTTGACTCTTTTATGGTATATGTATCACAGTCCTCTTTTGTTACCAATGTCAGTATTGTTCATATGTTCACCACTCTGTAATTTGATTTAGTTCATCTTAGCTATTGAGAACTGTCATCTTCTTGTGTAGCTCATGAATGTGAATTAAATGATTCTCTGCTATCTTGTATGACCCTACATGTCTGTGTACCTAGTTATCTTGAATAGTATTCTTCACACCTTATTTCATTAYTGTAACTGATATTTGGTCTCTAAAAGCACTGGTTTATTTAGATGCATAATAAGTTGTCCTTTTATAAAGCCTTCTCAGTTATCTCATTGTTCCAAACACTTTGATTATTCATAATTTCTTAATTTACCAAGCATCCTTAGTCTACAAACCTAAGGATTTTCTTGGAATGATAAAAAATTGGCGTCGTTGCCGGGGAGAGGAGATTGAAGCTCAGCTTCCTTGGGAGATGACACAAGATCCATCTTTGATGATAGACAAAGATTGGACACTATTATGGTTGTAATCATCTATCTGGTGACTCCATGAAGGACAAATTCAGTGGCGATTCCACAACATTCAAATGTCAAGAGAATTTGCTGGTCTTTTGGCTCGGAGGTTTGCACCTCTGGACTTCTCTTCAATTTCTGGTTTCCCACATCCAGTACCTCATATGTCAGAATGGGGAGATTTTCTACCTGTCTTCAAAGAGGAGAAAGAAGATAATCATGCAGAACACCTCGGAAAGTTTCATGAGTGCATGGATCTACTAGATTTGCAGCACGAAGATGTTCATATGAAAATGTTCATGTATTCATTGGAAGGTGATGCACATAGATGGTATTTTTCTTTGCCTCCTTCAAGCATTTCATCTTTAGAAAATTTTCACAGAGTATTCAATGAGCGTTGCGAAAAGTTCTTTTCGGAGCAGTTTTTATTTGGTAATTGCTATGAAGAATATGGATTGGATAATAAAGTTGAAAATGCAAATAGAGAAGAATTTCTCCCTCATATCCTGCAGCAACTCCCAAATGATCTTCATGATAATGTTCTTTTCCATCAAAACGAACTAGAAATGGATAATAAAGGAGCTGAAGATTCTCCCATTAACATTATCTCTGATTTTCATCCATCTAAAGAATTAATTTCTTTAGTTAAGAATCATGAAAATCATTTTTCTGTTGGTCATACATCCATTGAAATCATTAAAGGTAGTTCACAGTTTTCAGATTTGTGTATCAAGGGAAGTTGCAGTTATGATGAGGAACAAAGTGATATTTCTCAAAATCTATCTCAGAATCCTATTGATGATAACTCTATGCCACCATTTTCATCTATGTCATTAGAAATGTTTCTTGATCTTCCTATATTTGATAAATATAATGATGGAGAGGAAGTTGTTGAGGTTTCTGAAGATTTGGTTATTTCTGTAATTTCATTTAGTTCTACTGTTCAACACATAGATGATCATGAATGTATATATGATGTTGTTAATGATAACTTTGAAGAGTATGTTGAAATAAGGGACATCTATCATTATAACCAAGATATTGGTGATCTCCGGGAGAATAACCATAGCATTGATGCTTTTGATATTGTATCAAATGCATCTACTGACTTGGGTTGTTATAAAGATGAGATTGTCCCTTTTGAAAACCCTAAAGATTATTGTCATATTGATACATCAGCAAGTAACAATTTTAGATCTGCAGTATATGATGAGGGCAGCCTACAGTTTCCATATTTGCAGACAAAGAAAGATTTCAGTATATATGAAGAAGGAGATGGTGTGCTAGAAAGTTCAGATCAGCTGTTGATTTTGTTTTCTCCTTCGACAGAGGTTGAATAGTTTTCTTTAAACACAAAGACTAGTGAAGGCAGCCAACAACAATTCAATTCTCAGTTGGGACAACAAGGAAACTATCAAGGAAGACATCTATCTACTAATAGAGAGCCAATCATTGAAGAACAGTCATTTTTCATGAATCAGAATGCTTATGATCTTGATTTTAGAGACCCGGTGGCTGATTTGATAGAATTATATATTTCAGACCCTTTAAAATTTCCATATTTCATTCATTCATCAATATCCATGGGTGAGTATGACTTTCTGAAAGCTTATTTATTACTGCTGATATGTTTCAGTTATTTTCTATTAAGTAGTGATAGAGATAAAGTCATCACGTTTTTGAAGTTTCTCAAATGGATGTTATGGAAATCTACGTTTACTTGACCAAATTTCAGATTTGGTTAGCAGTAGGGATAGGCAGAGGACTAAGCTCGCCATACAAGCAGTTATATATTTTTTCGCTGAGTTCATGAATAAGCAGAAAAGATATAGGCAGGTTGCAGTTTTGCAGAGGAACAGTTGCACAGGCCAGATTACTCCATGACCAATACTAAAGGCGACTAGAACTACTTGTTCTTGGAACCTCACTGGGAGGTTTCCATCCCTGACTAGGAGCCAAATGTTATCTCCTAAAATAGCACTGTCAAGCTTTCAGTTTTAGATAATAGAAACAGGTCAAAAAATTCATTTCAAAATTTTTGAGGTATGTTATATGGTCTGCTTTTTGGATGTAAACTTGGAAGAAGTATCATCTTTGGTCTTGGATTTCAAATTTTCTAATCTCGGGTTTTTGGTGGTTAAAAGTGGTTAAACAATGGCTCTTAACCACTGAAATTTTTGGTTTTTACTGGTTAGGAAACGGAAATAAAAGGCCCATTAACCACCAAAACCATTTCTATGCGCAAAGGAAAAACTCGTGCTTTCGCACGAGCCAGATGTCAAGCGAGCATGATCATCACTTCTAATTGCCAAAAGTCATGTCAAATGGTGATCTCTCCATGTCATTGATGAATTGATACTGAAATGTCCTCTCAGCTTTCATTTGTCAGATTCCCATTAAGTTTTGGCGAGGCATAGAAACTCATATGAGATTTTACATAATAGAAAGGATACATCACGTGGATTTTCAATACTGCCAACCATGGGATTACAAGATCATGATGATTTATTTTTAGCTCTGTTTAATTTCCATTTAATTTTATTTTGAATCCGAGAGTTGTCATCTATATCACAATCCCGTGATTCTTTCAACCAGGCACATTAGCAGAGTTCACAATCCCGTTCACTATGAAAAGTTGGTGATTAAAGTCTCGAGTTCAGCAATCGATCAATCGTCCAGGTGTCAAACCGAATCATTCAACCCAGTCATCAGGTAGTTTCAATTCAGTTATATTCTGATTTTATGTTTTCTCTTACCTGGAAATAAGTCTCGGCTTAATTTTGGTTTATTGTTTGTTTGAATCAAGTTTTGGTTAAATCATGATGCTGAGTCATACCTATGGTCATCATTCTTACTCTGAATTATATACCTTGTTCCTGAATTAGCTCTGAGTTAAATCCTTTTTCATCGATGTTGTTATCGAATTATACTCTTTGTTTGATGATTCACACCTTCTGTTCATCGAGCCATACCATACCTTGACCCGTTCCTAAAGTTTTTAGTTCTGTCCCTATTTTCATGCATATTCTCCTAATTGATAGGGACGCATCAATATTTTTTAAATGTCAAAATGTGGACCATCCCTAAGGGCTGAAATTGATGGGGTTTGGTACCTAGAAGCTCACCCGGAGGTGGCAGAATTCTTCAAACACTTTGCGGTATTTTCATATTGTGAAAAATTAACCAATTTTCATCAACAAGTGGCTGAGTCTTTTGCCATTTCTTATGATGGGAGGTCTGCTGAAATAGGAAAGGAGGAGTTTATCATTGATGAAACCGCCATTTTCGAGTATACAGGTTTTCCTAGGTCAAGAGACTGTTGGTTCAAGTCTACCATACCTTCAGATATTGAATTTAGGTCATACCTGCTGCCTGTACATAAAGATTTGATCTAGAAAAAGGATATTCCAATGTCTCACTTGGAACCAAAGTGGCATTCCTTGTTGAAAGCAATATTTGTTTACATAACATGTGAAGGGTGGTACAATAGAGTGATGTTCTATCACTTTAAGCTTTTAAACCATTTTACAGGCAACGCTCTAATTAATCTACCTTTTTACTTCCACAAGACTCTCACCAAATGGCCAGGCAGGTAAAAGTTAAGCCCACTAAGGTGGCAAGAAGACTGTCCCATCAAGGACTCATTACTCTTCTTATCAAGCAGTCTATGAAGAAGAAGCAGGTTGCATGGAATTACTTTCTCTTCTGGAATGAATTCCAAACTAACAAACCACAAGAGGACAAAAGCAAGAAGAATACCAAAAGGAAGGCTATTAGTCCCAAGAGTAGTCAAAGGAAATGAAGGGCTATTTCACCCTTGAAACATCAAGCAGAATCTTCCTTAGCCAAAAAGAAGAGAACAAAGAGAAAATTATAGTTTGAGGAAGGAGAGAAGGCTAAAGGTTTTTCCATGGAGGATAATCCTTTAAACCTCCCATATTCAGATTCTGAACATGAACTAGAGCATAATGAGGCACAAGGATAATAGAAAACTGATATAGTTGTTGATGAATACCCAAACCTACCTACTCCTACTCCTCTAGAGGAACAAAATAAATCATCAGTAGGAGCTTCTTCGAGAAAACCCAAATCTTCCAGGACTCAGAAAGTGAGGAAACTTCTGCAAAAAATCTACGAAATGGAAGTTTTAATAAGGGTTATTAAAAAGAAAAATACAGATCTGATAGAAAGAAATGAAGAACTTCATAACATTAATAAAACTATCAAGGAAAAACATGACAAGATCAAAGACAGGAATAGGGTATTGATAAGGGAGAACATGAAGTTGTACAGGCAGCTAAGACTTCTGAGATTAAAAATAAAATAATCCCAACCTCCAGCTCAGAAGCATACAAAGTTGGAAACCCTAGCCCAAGTTTCCACCTCCATAGAAGAAGAAATACATGCTGGTATTCATCAAGAGGAAGTCACAAGCCCTGTCAGGGAGAAGGGAACTTCATCCAAGAATACTTGAAACCATATGCAACCATACAAGTAATCGAAAATTTTGAATTTTTGATTTTTGAAAAAACTTCTGCTTTTCAGTGGTTTAGGCGAGTCTGAGCGTGCTCATTAACCTCCGAAACGCAGTGCTTTCGGTGGATAAGAAGCTTAAAATTTCATACAGTTAACCACCGAAAGCCTGTATGACCAGATTCATCAAAAGTTTGCTCAGATTGGAAATTTTTGAGTTGTAATGGAATGACACCTCTTTGAATAAGAAGGTAATGAATTATCAAAGTCAATCTAAAGGCTAGTTTTGAGGGATAAGGTCAAAAATAGGTTTTTAAACTACATTTGGCATCTTTTTTAAAGGCAGAATATCAGGGGTTAGAAGACACATCATCCAACTCGAATTTCATCTTCAAGAGATCAAACCAAAGAGCCTTGGAAGGCTAGGCTACACATCATCAACTTTTTAACCACATTTTGAGGATTATCAGATAGGGATTGACCTCATTTTGAGGATCTACTCCTAGTTTCTTGTAAATACAGTTTGCTTTCTGTTTTTAGAAAATCAGATCCATTGTTTTAGGATTTGATAACTGTGATGTAAAGCTATAAAGCTACAGAATTAAAATAGATGAGGGGTTCAATCCTAGACACTTTTTGGCTATGTACTTTGACTCTTTTATGGTATATGAATCACAATCCTCTTTTGTTACCGATGTCAGTATTGTTCATATGTTCACCACTCTGTAATTTGATTCAGTTTAGCTTAGCTATTGAGAACTGTCATCTTCTTGTGTAGCTCATGAATGTGAATTAAATGATTCTTTGCTATCTTGTATGAACCTACATGTCTGTGTACCTAGTTATCTTTAATAGTATACTTCACACCTTATTTCATTACTGTAACTGATATTTGGTCTCTAAAAGCACTGGTTTATTTAGATGCATAATAAGTTGTCCTTTTATAAAGCCTTCTCAGTTATCTCATTGTTCCA
>JZKD02S0910328.1:145004-162023 GCA_000966675.3 Picea glauca
CATATTATTATACAATGAAGAGCTTATGTTCTTAAATAGAAATATAAGTTCCAGTAATCATCCACTTATAAGATTGTTATTAATTTTTTAACTCTTTGACATGATTGGATAATGACTCGATAAATTTAACAATGCAACATTATTCATAACCATATGAATAACAACCATACAATTATTTCCTCGTATTCTAAAATAAGATGGTATTTGACTTATTTTGGTTTTATACAATATTCATTTAACTTTAGTTATGTTCTATTTTATTAATATTCATCTAGAATTAATCTATTTTGTGCATATTTTGTAATTATTAATTTTTTCCTACTGGGTTTGAATTTTGTAATTGTTATTTTTTGGATATGTGTGTCTGTTCATATCTCTATATCTCACATAATCTACAACATAATCATTGATTTTAAATTGAAGCTATCCACATTTACTAGATATTTTCTAAGATCAATTTTGATGAAGTGAGATATATAGGTAAGGAAAAGGAAAAAGTATGGATAATTGAAATTACTAATAAAAGAAAAAGTTAATAACCAAGAAAAATATCATTTGCAAGCAAAAAGTTGGTGATAATTACCATGTCCAATAATTTGCAAGCAAAAGTATGATTACCATGAGCATGGATTTATGTCATTGGAGTGGTTAAGCTGTGAATTTTCATTCACTATGCGTGCATCCAACTCCTTCTTGCATTTAGTATGGGTGCATTCACTCCGTGGGTTTCATTTTTCATTCAGTATGGGTGCATCCAACTCCATTTTGTACATTGGAGTGGTTAAACTCTCAATTTGCATTCACTATGCATGCATCCAACTCCTTCTTGCATTTAGTATGGGTGTATCCAACTCCACGGGTTTCATTTTGCATTCAGCATGGGTGCATCCAACTCCATTTTGTATTCAATATGAGTGCATCCAACTCCATTTTTCATTCGGATTTGATCCCTTTGGGCTCATGATAGATCCGGAGTTAAGATGGATCTATGGATCCATGGATCTATAATATCATTATAATAAACAAGTGCCACTGCAGTGGTGATGTCCCTACCAAACATTTTTTGGTGCATAGATTTGAATTCATGCATGAGTTTGAATTACACCATTGCATTTCAGCATCTTGAAAATGCATATACCAAAATTGCATTAGTCTATGTTCCTAAAACTAGTGTTGCATGTGCCATTGCTTATCAAAATTAATTAAAATACATTCATAATAGAAATAAAAATTATACTAAAGCCAACAAATAAATTTGATAATGTAACATTATTCATAACCACATGAACAACAAACATACAATCATTTCCTCATATTCTAAAATAGGATGGTGTTTGACTCCAGTGCCATTATTTTGGTTTTATACAATATTCATTTAACTTTACATATGTGTGTGTGTGTGCGCTCACGTATCTATATCTCACATAATATACAACATAATCATTAATTTCAAATTGAAGTTATGAACATTTAATGAACTAAGATATATGAAATGAAAAGGAAAAGTATTGATAATTGGAATTAGTAATAAAAGAAAAAATTAATAAGGAAGAGTGATCATTTTTTACATGATGATACCACGATGATGATTGAATTTACAAAAATTTGGGACCAACCTTTAATATATATAGTTGCCATGTCCAAAAATTTGCAAGCAAAACTTATAATTACCATGAGCATGGATTTACAATCAAAAGAGTTGCAATGTAATTAGTGCTTTAAAAAGGGCCAAAACCTTCAGTAATCCACTTCACATGGTATACATGTATATGTTTGCATTCACTATGCATGAATCCAACTCCAATTTGTATTCATTATGGGTACATCCAAATCCACATGCTTTATGGTACCCAAGATTGAATCATGGTTGTTAAATAGATCGCAACCTGCGGGAGAGGGAGAAGGCAATGATGGAACTCCTTTCATGGATGGTCTACTAGGAAGTGGTATGCACAACCATCTATGCAAATTATAGAGAGCTATAGATATGGGTGAGTGCAAGCTAATGATGGTCTCTCATGATGCCTTAGTGGCAATGCAAACCTGGAAAAACAATAATAACTTAACTTGGAGGGATTATTCAAGGTACTCTTACAATGAATTTGAATATGGTTTAAGAAGATGAAACGTAGGAAATTGAATTAGATTTCTGAATATACAAATTTTATTCATATAAATTGTGAATAACTAGGTCAAATTTGATTTTTTTCTAACAATGGTATCTTATTTTTCCAACAAAATATACGGTATATGTTTTCGTTCATGCAGGTGTTGTAGGCGTTGAGTGTCTTAATGATGGAATTAATATATTTTTTAAATTATCAAAGTCAACATAACAGGTCTTTTGTTTGTGCAGGATAAAAGGGTCTTAACATGATCAAAACATTTTTATTTATTTTTAGATCATTTTTAGATTGTAGGAATCGATCTCCTGTAGTGCCACATAAGAGACTGAAGAAAACGATAAATTATTTTGAAGAGTGATGGAAATACTCATCAAAATACCAATGCGTTTTTTTTCGCTAACAACTGGCTCCAACTGGGATAGAGACCTCCCTACGAGGTTTCCAAGAACCTAGTAGTTCCAGTCGCCTTATCTATTGCGCTATGGAGTCATCTGGCCTATGCAACTGTTCCTCTGCAAACTTGTAACCTGCCTGTAGCCTGCCTGTAGTCTTCCCTGTAGTCTGCCCTACTTATTCATGAACTCAACAACTGAAAATATCTAGTTGCTCGTATGGCGAGCTTATTCTTATGCTAACTCCTACGCTAACCAACTGTACTGGCTCTTGTCAAATGAAGTCATGCTTCCAATGAAGCCATGTAAGGAACTGATTTACTAACATCATGCTAGATCTTGACCCGAAAAATAATGGAAGCCATATCATGCAGAAAATATGTTTGAACAGATGATAAAGACAATCTTCTTCTGACAAAAATACTTTAACGCATTTGTTGCTCATAGATTCCAAATAGTTATCAACAGGATCATAAATGTCATAAAGAAATACCTCTTTGAGATGTCGTTCCAGTTGACTGTATTGTAGCTACCGATTGCTTTCACTGGTCTCAATGCTTAATGTAAACTGTTCTTCTTTTGTCGAAAGAGAATGCAAACTCAACTGCTGATCTGAACCTCTCTGCTCTTCTTCACCATTACAGGTCTCAATGTTGAAAACAGACTGCTCATCCTCTGTCAGAGAGTCATATAAGAAGGACTGTTGATTTGAAATTTTCAGCACATCATATTCCTCGTTGCATCTGTTGCAATCTTCCCAATGTTCTAGCTGAAAATTAGACAGTCCTTGCAAATATGGAAACTCTAAGTTTCCCTCATCATTCTCTTCTTCATCTGTGCTACAATTCTCCTGTGTCTGCAAATCAAAAAACTGAAAGTTGTCCTTAGTATCTATTGCAGATCTGAAACTGTCTTCTACTGATATGTTAATCTACTCAACATCTTCAAAGTTTTCAAAAGGACTAATCTGATCATCATCTTTAAAGGTTTCGAAAGAAACAATCTGATCATCATGACAATCATCTTTAATAGATGAATTTGATACAATGTTAAAGGCATCCTCATGGCTATCAGAATGTGGATCAGCAATTTCTTGATCATGATGAGAGATATCTTCTTTGTAGGTGATTTCAATTTTATGTTCATGAGGCGTTATAAATAGAAGAGAAGACCTGAAATATTCGACCAGATTAAACTCATCATATTCAATGTCTTCTGCAAACATGGAATGGATGATTACAACATGATGTCGTTCCTTTATGGGCAAAGAAAAAGGCTCGTCGAAATCAGATTCATAAATGTCATATATGGGTTGGTTGCTGTTAAAATCAACATCCTTTGAAGTAAGGGTTTGATCTACTAGATCTTCATACTTATCAACAATAGGTGAGTAGAAAACTCTTGAATCATGCAAATAAAGACAGACAGTCTTCATATCCTTCTCCCCAATCACAGGTGAAAATATATCGTAGACAACCTCTTGAAAAGGTTCAAAAAAAAATTCTTCTCTAACCGTTTCTTCATGTAAATCAAAGGCAGCAGGTGAAATAGAGATAAGGTCTGATGCATTTATAGCTATGCAATTCTTATTTGTATCATGAAGATCTTCCTTAACAACAAAATTTTCATCTTGACAAACAGAAGAAAAGATTACTTCCTGTTGAACATGCTTATCAAATTCATCACAACAATCTTCAAAGAGACCTTCAACTGGAAATTCATCTTTACAAAACAAATGGAAAGCATAATAAAAAGTTTCCAATGAGTGAATGCTTGAAGCTAGAAGAGACCTACACCAATCAAGGGCTATCCCCTCTAATGAATACTTGAAAAGTTTAATCTTAAGATTTTCATGTATGATTTGGAGCCGATGAATAAACTCATGAAAATCCAAGAAATGTTCAGCTGGTACTTCCCATTTTTCTCCTCAAAATCTGGGAAGGTTATGTTCCCATTAATCTCTACTAGGTACTGGATGAGGGTAACCAGAAATACTTGAGAAATTGCAGAATGAATACCTCTTTGCTAAGATCTGGTTCATTTATACCTTGGATTCACCAACAGATTTATGAACAATGGAGTCGCCACTGAATTCATCCTTCATGGAGTCACCAGATAGATGATTACAACCAAATGATGTCCAGGCTTTGTCTATCATCAAATTTGGATCTATGTCGTCTCTCAAGGAAGCTGAGCTTCGATCTCCTCTCCCCGACAACGACGCCAATTTGTTATCACTCCAAGAAACTCTTTAGGGTTGCAGACTAAAGATGCTTGGTGACTTGAGAATATGGTAAATTATGGTATTCTTGGAACAATAGGACAACTCAAAAGCAAATGAAAATGACCACTTATCATGCATTCGAATGAGACAGTACTTTTAGAAATCAATAATCAGACAACAAAGTTGAATAGGGGATGAAGAAAACTAGTCTAGATAACCAAATACAACAATGCGCAGGGTCATACAAGACAACAAGAAGTTCTTTAATTCAAGTTCAAGAGCTTAATAAGAAGATGACAGTTCTTAGAAGCTGAGCTAAACTGAAATAAAGTGCAGAATAGTGAAATATATGAAAGAATCTAACATTGAAAACAAAAGAGGACTGCGATTCTATTATCAAAATAAGAAGTCTTAGTACAATAGCTAGAAAAATGTCTCCCAGATTGAACCCTGATCTCTTAAAAAGATAGGCATTTATAGCCTTTACAATTAGTTTGAGATCCTGAAAACTTGGATCTGTATATCTAAATATAGAAAATAAAACTAACCAAATACAATTTGATAATCAAAAAACTAGTTCCTAGGACTAGAGTTGTCTTCTTTGTTGATCTTTGACATCTGGTCTTCATCACTTTTATGAATCTGATGTGTTGTGGTGGGTAAAGACACCTGTCTTTTGTAGCTGGAATATTTCAACAGCTGTAACCAAAATTTTAGTTGACCATTTTTAACCTTCGGTCCCAAAATCTCCACGAATCTTTGATGTTGATTGTTTTTTGATTTAGTGTTTAATCCTTTGATGCTCCCATAACCTTTTAATCACTCCAAAATTGCTTGGCTCCATCTTAACTTTCCAAAAATTTCTTTTTGTAGTTTCACCAACTAATTCGCCTTACGATCTGCTAGTTAGCTAGTGAAAGCTCTGCTTTTCACCAGCTAACTGGCTATAATTTCGCCTTTTGCGCTGGTGAAAGCTCTGTTTCTAGCCAAAAAGAAAATCCTTGCTGGTCAAGACTAAACTTACCAAAAAACAACAACATCATCTAGATGTTTTTTACATCGAATCTCTTTGCCTCTTCAAAACTCCTCAGCCTATGAGTAACTGCGCATATATCATTCGACAGAGGTATCAACAAATCCTCTGTCATGTCCACCAAGTGAACAACAGCTTTTGCACTCAACAACTGAAATGTGTTTAGTATCTTAACCTCTGCATTCAATTTCATGCCATTCTGGGACAAGCGTGCAAAGATAGCATGTGATGTGTGTTAAAAAGTCGTCACACATTCCTTTTGCAATGTTCAACAATTTTCTAAGCTTTCAGTGCACACAACAGGTATAGCAACATAAACCAAATACAAGTGAATATGTCATCAGATCATTGCAATCCTGTTCTGGAAAGATTTCTGTAATTTTATTTTTATTTGAGGCAACTGCAACAATATTTAAAAATGTTCCACGAAGATATATATTCCATCCTCCATATCGATGAGAGTCTCTTTGTGATATTAAGTCACGTCTTGAAGATACTGATGAATCTTTCCTTTCATCTTGTTGCCAAAGATAACTCCCATCCATTGGGTACGACTGTCCTTCACTACATTTTGCATGTGGGTGATTTTCTTCACAATTTGAATGTAGATGAAAGCAACCCCTTTGCATTAATAAGAAACCTAAAATTCTCATCTATTTTTTAGCACGTTGTCAAGCCATATATCAGGTTTTGTGTCTCGAAAAGGAATAGTAAACTTCACTTGATTTACAATATCCCAAGCCAAGCCACCAACACTGAATACTTGTAGAAGATCAATGTCTGGAACCAAAAGATGACTCTGATCTCCAATAATGCCAAGAAACTTTTGAATACGAATTTGAACATGTTCAAAAGACCCCATATTAACTTCCTTTGCACATATTTCTTTCTCTCGAGCAAGTTTCTTAGACCAAACAATTCTTGAAGATCCATTGAAACCATCGGCACTATTTATAGTCTCCTCTCCCAAACCCTTCCTTTCAAAGTGAATCAAAGAACTATTGAAATATGGAACTATTTGTTGAAGCCATGGTTCGAGTTTATTATATGAAGTCGATGCCATGTCTCAAGAGAATCCATTGCAACCATTGCCAAAGGACAATGCCTTAATCCAATTTTCAGAGCATTGATCATTGGTCCCACAAGGGGTTCAATGCTAATGATAGGAGGAGGAGACGACAAGCAAAGCCACAAACATGAAACCAGAAGCCCAAGTTTGTAGCGCCTACTAGAGATGAGCAGTACCTGTAAATATTTATGGAACAAATCCCTGCACAAATCTCGGTCTTGTTGTGATATCATATCCCCAAAAACAATATCTCCTTGCAATGGATTTTCAATTTCCTTTGTACTACCAATTTCTTTCATAGACAAAGATGATTCCATTTTGCCAAAATAACCTCTCTCATCAGCTTTAAGTATACAAACGACAAGATGTTTATAGAAACCACTAATCAGAGGATATTGACTTGAGAGCTCAACTAAGCAATTTCCAAAAGGATAAATGCATTTCAAGAACAGATTAGTGAAGTCACTGCCAATGATAAAAGATACATCTTCAGATACATATATTGTTCCATATGAAGAAAAGTAAACTCTTGATTCACGCATCTCCTAACACACAAAATTACAAATCCTCAAATGAAAACATTTTTGCTCAAACATATTTGAATGATTTAAAGCAACAATAACCAATGTCAGAACATAATTACGATCCACTACTATTGCTCAAAATCCATTTTTCCTCAACACCATCGCAATGTTGACAATCGTCAAAACTTTTATAAACCCTGTAGGATATCATTTGTATGTTCTTATTCTTATCAATCGGTAGTTGTGACTATTCTAGATCTCTGCATCTCAAATGGGCAAACTTGGCCATGTCAAAACCCTATGAAGTCATCATGCTGTCCATTTATTCAACAATTGAATAATTTGGCATTCAAGGTTATGGTGCCATCAATTCTCATAATTTTGGCAGATAACACAATCTTCTTGACACCTGTATGACATCTAGCTCCTCGTGGATCGATTTTAATGCAACCTATTGTCTTTTTACCTATCAAACTATCCAGAACGCAACTATACTTCATCAAATCTGTTGCGTACACATTCTCTGCCTGCAAAATCGGGCATCTGGACTTGGTGCTCATATGTAGACTTGTAACTGCTATGTGGCTTAGAAAAAGAATTAGACATGTGTATGTCTATTTATTTGCTTTGACAAGTGGACTGGAATTTATCTTTGTTATATGCAAGTTCTTGACAAACTTAAGATTAGCTTAAAACACAGGAGGCTTGGCTTGAGCCCGCACCTATGACTTGATCTTAATGTTGACTTATGATCTTTGTCTTATGTACTAGGTAAGTAGTGTGATGATTTAGGATAGTGTATAACATAATCCTAGGGTTAACTCACTTAAAGGACACATCACTTTTTCTTTAGGGAATTTTATCAAAGTAATAAAGACATAAAAGCAATGGAATGACATTTTGTTTGTATCTTGTATTGCAGGTCCAAAGGCATAAAAACAAAGGATTTTTGAGCAAAGTAATCAAGCAAGAGCTTGATGAACACTATGGAGGTTAAGATACTGGCAAAGAAACTAAAGAAAATGATAAATTATTTTGAAGAGTGATGGAAATACTCATAAAAATACCAGTGCGTTTTTTTATTGCTAACAACTGGCTCCAACTGGGATGGAGACCTCCCTGCGAGGTTTCCAAGAACCTAGTAGTTCTAGTCACCTTATCTGTTGGGCCATGGAGTCATCTGCTCTGTGCAAATGTTCCTCTACAAACCTGTAACCTGCCTGTAGCTTGTCTGTAGCCTACCTGTAGTTTGCCCTGTAGTATGCCCTACTTATTCATGAACTCAACAACTGAAAATATCTAGCTGCTCGTATGGCGAGCTTATTCTTCTTCTAACTCCTACGCTAACCAAATGTGCTGTCTCTTATCAAGTGAAGTCATGCTTCCAATGAAGCCATGTAAGGAACTGATTTACTAACATCATGCTAGATCTTGACCCGAAAAATAATGGAAGCCATATCATGTAGAAAAGATGTTTGAACAGATGATAAAGACAATATTCTTCTGACAAAAATACTTTAACGCATTTGCTACTCATAGATTCCAAATAGTTATCAACAGGGTCATAAATTTCATAAAGAAATACCTCTTTGAGCTATCAATCCAACTGACTGTATTGCAGCCGTTGATTGCTTTCACTAGTCTCAATGCTGAATGTAAATTTTTCTTCTTTTGTCGAAAGAGAATGCAAATTCAACTGTTGATCTCAACCTCTCTGCTCTTCTTCACCATCATTGGTCTCAATGTTAAAAACAGACTGCTCATCCTCTATCAGAGAGTCATATAAGAAGGACTGTTGATTTGAACTTTTCATCACATCATCTTCCTCATTGTATTTCCTGCAATCTTCCTTATGTTCTCACTGAAGATTAGACAGTCCTTGCAAATATGGACACTCTAAGCTTCCCTCATCATCCTCTTCTTCATGTGTGCTACAATTCCCCTGTGTCTGCATATCAAAAAATTGAAAGTTGTCCTTACTATCTGTTGCAGATTTGAAACTGTCTTCTACTGATATGTTAATCTGCTCAACATCTTCAAAGTTTTCAAAAGGACTAATCTGATCATCATCTTTAAAGGTTTCGAAAGAAACAATCTGATCATCATGATAGTCATCTTTAATAGATGAATTTGATACAATGTTAAAGGCATCCTCATGGCTATCATAATGTGGATCAACAATTTCTTGATCATGATGAGAGATATCTTCTTTGTAGGTGATTTCAATTTTCTATTCATGAGGCGTTATAAATAGAAGAGAAGACCCGAAATATTTGGCCAGATTAAACTCATCATATTCAATGTCTTCTGCAAACATGGAATGGCTTATTACAACATGATGTCGTTCCTTTATGGGAAAAGAAAAAGGCTCGTCGAAATTAGATTCATAAATGTCATATATGGGCTAGCTGCTATTAAAATCAACATCCTTTGAAGTAAGGGTCTGCTCTACTAGATCTGCATACTTATCAACAATAGGTGAGCAAAAAACTCTCGAATCATGCAAAGAAGGACAGGCATTATTTAGATCCTTCTCCCCAATCACAGGTGAAAATATATCATATGCAACCTCTTGAAAAGCTTCAGAAAAAACTTCTTTTGTAACTGTTTCTTCATGTAAATAAAAGGCAACAAGTGTAATATAGATAAGGTCTGATGCATTTACAGCTGTTATAGGATAAATCCGTAAGTGCGGACACAAACCGATCTCCCTAGATCCACCTGGATCTATAACAAATCAAGACATAATAATACTCTTTACCTAGATTTAGACTATTGAATGAATTAGGAAGTAAGAATCATAGACATACCTTATGATCGCTTCCTTTGGTCTTTGTTGTTTCAGCTTTGCTTCAATGCTCTTGTGTTGTCAAGATCAAAATAGTACAGACCAATCGAAGTGAAGACAACTCAACATATTCAACAATCAATCTAAGTATATGATCAAGGAGTTATACAATAAAGGTAAACTTAACTTTATGGGAAAGGGACATATTACTGTATTATATTGATAGAAAGCAAATTTTACAACCTAAGCCTTGATGTTGCAAACCTCCTTTCGATGGCCCTTGGCTCTGACACACACACTTGCTCACTTGAATGAAGAAGATCAACCACCTTTGATAACCTTGCTAGAGTTCTCAGCTGCTGTAGCATCAGTCCTTCACACAATCTTTCACTAATTCTCCAATGTCTTCTTAGCCTTGTTTTCTTCTAACCTTTTCCATGAGAATCCTCTCAATATATAGGAGATAATGAATTAGTTACTTAGATAACCATTCGAATGCCATCTCATCCTTCTATAAGATTCCCTTCTAGAAGCTTCGAGAATTCATCCTTTTTCCCTTCTTTAGAAAATGTTCGCACCCTAGCAGTTAGACACAGTGCGAACCTCTTGCACCCTGGCTTAAGGTAGCCTGTGAGAATCATACATTCTTGCAGGCAAATGTATTGGTAGCCTGCGAACCTTCCTCAAAAATGTGATTTATGGATATAGATGAAGGTAACTTTTCTCAGGAGAAAGTTCTAATGAAGAGCCTGAGTACACCATCTTCAATACATCATCATGACGACCAAAATCATGGGTAACAGAATGCCCCCCAAAGTCTGAGATTGGAACCAGTGACAGCCGATAGACTTTGTAAGCTGCACGCGTGTGTCAAGAACTAGGAGCACATCTAATCGGAAACCTGCAAACAATCAAGCATCTGCAGAGTATCATATATATCAATTATGAGGTAGGCATTCCCATACTCAGAGCACAGACTAATGCCATTGTAGACATAGGTCATGGCCACCAATCATACACCGTGGATCCATGCCGTCAAAATATAGCATAGCCACTTGAATACACTGTGGATCTATGCGAGAAAGTTCAAATCAAGACGACATAGCCACAAAACATACACAGTGGATCTATGTGTCGCAAATTATACATATTCCATCGCAACCTGGATTACAAAGATAATATCTAGGGTCTTCAATCCCGTCGCCCAAAGTACGAATCTAACCATGTGATTACATGTGTTGAAGTTGAACATGGTAGAAACCACTTGATTACCGGTCAATGATAAAACCGTTAACAAGTACGAGGGAAATCACCATTGATGTCAATGAATCCCAAGGTACCATAGTACAATCCATCGAGTGTGAATAAATGAGTTGATGTCGAACATCCGACGGAATCTTTCGATCAGGGGTCAATGATGTAAACCCACTGTCGATAGCAAGGAAACTTTCCATTGAGGCATGCAATCTCCAAGGTACTAAATAATTTCTAAGTTTTGATTCCGGATAATGATTTGAAGTCGACGGAACAAAACTCGTCACAGGAGGGCCTTGATTTATCCCCCATCAATGACACGAAATGAGTAACAGAGTTTGAAGGTGAAACAGAGCATTTTGCAAATTGGACTGGACATAGGGAAGGCCGACTCGGAGAGAATGGATAACTGCATATGGCCAACTCAATATAGGTTTCAGGTGGACTTCTCTTGAACATATGAATGACACGACCAATGATTTGGCAACATTGACTCAAAGACGACACATGAAATGACCTTGTAATCAATCGAAAGAGAGACAAATGGATTTCCCAAACCGGCTTCAAATGACGAATAGGGGGTGTCATGTTCAAGAGCGACACTTCTGCCAATCAATACGAAGATGAAACATATCCCTTTCCCAAATTTTCCCCCACCATTTCTGGCAAGTACCTCTTTATTTTTCCGCAAGCTTGAAGAGGATCACATATGCTTGTTGATATAAGCTCATCCTTTGGACAAGTCCCTCGGAGTATTTTTAACGAACCCTAAGAAGGAGTGGTTCGGTCCCATCACGGGTCTGCCAATGTTTGTTTAACAAGTCCAGAGATAGTAAACTCCAAGGTTTTTCAAGATTATAGAGCTTGGAAAAACACTTAAAAGAGAACTCTCTCAGTTCCTTTTTCGTAAAATAGTCTGGATAAGACCGAAAAAGAGAAAAATTATCTCTTATCAGATGCATATTTCAAATACTTTAGCGAGCGTGAAAATAGCAAGGTCGCTCGATGATATTTTCATGTTTAGAGAGTCTAAAAAGAGCTTAAAGAGGACTCCAGGGGGGTTCCTTTTTCGTATAACCTTATTGAGCTCGAAAAAGTGATAAAACTATGCTCGATCACGTTCTCTTGGATTTACGAGCGTAAGAACGGACAAAAACGATGCTCGAGGTTTTATGTAAAAACCCTAAAAACAATCAAAAACACTCCATAACGAAGAAAAATATGTCCATACCCTTGTGTTTAGTTATCATCGTCATCACACCTGAAAGTCATTACACTCATCTTGACATTAGTGATTAGGTTTAAATAATAGATAAGTATAAAAACCCAAAAATGACATAGTAAAAAGTAACTTAAATGAGTAAATAACCATTTTTACCATATCATTTCACATTTTCACTATTGAGCTCCAAAACCCCCTTTTTACCCTCCTAATTTGGCGTTGATTTGTGAGAGCTACAAGATATCATTCGACGATTCGTCTGTAGCATTGAGGTAAGCCATTCATTCTTGACATCTTCATGGTTTAAATTTTTAATTTCATTGGTTATTTTCTCAGTTTCAAGTTGGTTTTTGAACCCTACATGTGCATAGGCATTCTTGCAGGCAACCCATACGGGACCTGCGAGAATGATGCATTCTCGCAGGTGAGTTTTGAGCCACCTGCGAGGTGTTCTCACTGTGTAAAAGAGGCGCCTGCGAGAACCGCAATCTCAAAAAAATTTAAAAAAATTGAGCCAATGAAAAATATCTATATCATGAATAAAATCATTAACCCTCCTTTTATGTCTCTTGTGCAGGTGAATAGCCACAAACATGGTGCTTGAGTGGCGAGAACGAGAACATGAAGAGGATAACGCAAATTCCGAGAATCATCTGCCCACTATAGCTACATTGAGAGATTGTGGGCTCTTAAAATACTTTCACATTCCGAGCATGATGGCCTAGGTCAGACTACTAGAGTATCTGGTCCGTATGTGGGACCCAGATCAACAGGTTTTCAATGTAGGAGCTCATACTTTTTCCATAGACATTGAGAACATATACTTTTTGACAGGATTATCCAGGCATGGGTATTATGTCAGTCTGACCGGCAGTAGAGGTGGTGGCCTCAAGATGAGTGAATATTGCAATCAATACTATGTACCAGAGGTTGAGAGGAAAAAGGGAAAATTTTCTATCTGGGGGGTACAAGACTTGACCCTCCGCACTATCCTCTTTACTATCGCTTGGATGGCGGGGAGTTCTGCTCCTCATATGGAATTGTAGAGCTACTTCCAGTATGCCATCGAGTGTACTGAACCTCGTATATTCAACTAGGGTGATGCTGTGCTTCGTAGTATCAAAAGGCAATTAACTAAATGCAGGCGAGATGAATTGAAACAATTTGGGTATGGATCTTTACTAGTGTCCTTCTTCCTTGAGAGGGTCCCTGTATTTAGACTACAGGCTGAGTGGAACCTACTGGGTCTTAGAGATCCAAGGATGTTGAGATGGTCTCGGCTCATGGCCCGGCACATGGCAGGACCAATCATCAAGTATGATGATATTTTCTTTGACAGGCTTCGTAACCAGATGCTGATGGTCGATGACTATGCCTATGCTGGGTTGGATTTTCGAGGAGATCCAGATCTAGCACTGTCTGAGGATGCTCAGTGGGGAGACCTCGGTAAGAAGTACACACATTTTCTCTTTTTAAATTTTTTTTGTGAATTTTAATTATATTCAAATGTTTTTGTTTTATATTGTTTATCCAAAGACTAATACAAAAATGTTTGTTGATAACACAGATGTTGGACTGTATAGACCCGCTGGCACTTCTTCTATCCAAAGGCAAGGAGAGGCAGCAACAGTAATACCATAGTATGTTGAAGATTATCAGGTGGTGGAACAGAATTTAGAGGGTCTGACAAAAGACATTCCAGATATGACTCTGGAAGAGATTCCACGACGCGATCAGCGTCACACTGTAGGGGTATCAGCAGCTATGGGTCGACTACTCCGTAGGGTTGCTAGGGAAGTAGTGTGTTACCGTGAACGTCATCCATGAAGTCACTTTGTAGAAGCTATAAGCTTCAATTTTTGATATTTTCGTCCTCGGACAAACTTTTTGTAAAAAACAAACTCTTTTGATTATTATATATACAGATGGTTTCTACCGGTTTACTTTATATTGTGTGAATTTTAATGCGTTTGGTTTATAAATGGTTCAAATGTCTGTCCAATACATAATTAGCCAATGCATCTATTAATGTATTAAGACATCTAGGAATATGCTGATATTCAATGTGATTGAAATATCATTCCAAGAGGCGAATCCACAAATACACCCTTAACAAAGTAGGACTTTGAATAGAATAGATATTACTTAGTTGTAGTACTACAAGCTGCAAGTCGAGTCACGCAACCAAATGACGGATTCTGAGTGAGATAACATCAACCAATAATTCTATCATGGTGTTATACTCTGCAATGTTGTTAGTTGCACGGCCAAGACATACACCTCGTAAAGATACAAGTTCGTTTGTTGGGGCATAGATTGCCCATGCAGCAAAATCTAGGTTTCGAGTACTATGACTAGCACCATCAGCGAAGCCAATATAGGGTAGTGAAGACTCCGACATCTGGCAATCAAACATAACGTCACATAAGGGCAAAGAACAAATAACGTCAAAAGAAAACTAAAGTAACACACGCAAAGTATGATACATAAAATACAAGTATTTGTTCACAAATGACTTATGCATAATACTTCTTCAAGTACAACCCATTCCTGGGTTCACTCAAAGGGATACCATCATTGTCAAATGTTGGCATCGCCTCGACCCACTTTGTAAAGTAATCAAAAGCTACAATATTGTAACCATGCCCCCTGGCCAAGTGAGGGTGACATGTCATGAAAGCGATGCCCCCTGGCATAAAGGGATCAATTGAGACCGCAGGAATGGGCGAGATGACAACAAAGGGTGACGGAGTCAGAATCTGTGGGTAGGTATCAAGAGTTGGTTTCTCCAGTATGGAATGATGATGCCTATCATTCCAAGAGTTATCCACCATGACGGACATGATCATCTCGTCAGGGGGAAAAATAACACGAAAAAGATCGGGAGACAACTCATCAAGAGAGGGAGTAGAAGGTGTTGCCGATTGAATGGCGTGATAAGTAGACTCAACCGAACTTAACGGCATGACATCGCCGAAATGATTGTGATCTCCAGGGTCAGGGACTATCCAAGGGTTGGAAGACACTGGAAGTTCATGAGGTACGGCGGAGATCATATTGATAGAGGCTACGGACGGGTGTGGAACATCGGGTGGCGGGATGGGAAAAGCACCCATCAATGAAGAGTCTTTTAAAAGGCCAACACTGACATTCTCGTAACCTAGCGGGGTTTTAGCTATAAACGACACATTGCCAGTATGAGTATCGGAATTAAAGAAGGCAAGTTGGTCAACTGTAACAACCTTTCCCTGATGAGGAAAACAGACTACATGGAAAAGTGTTGACACAACAACGCGCATGGAATCTATCCAGCTACGACCAAGCATAAGATTATAATCAAGGGGAGCATCAAAGACTTCCACTTCAACTTGGACTGTCTTACCTTCTAGAGTAACGGGAAACTATGGAAGAACACCGTAGGGATTAAAACCAGAGCCATTAAAGGCTTTCAAATTATTTTTTGATTCATTTAAGGGAGGAGAGCCAATGGCTTTCCAACAAGCAAAAGACATTACACACATAGAGGCACCCTCATCGATAACAGTTCGGCAAATGTTCTTGTCAGAGACAACAACTTGAATTTGAAACGCAAGCTGAGGGGGTAACCTTGGAATATGATCTTCCAAGTCAAAGACTATTAAATTCGTATCTGTTGGGTCAATTCCACCTATAGCTTTCAATAGTTCCTTCCATTGTGCAGGACAAGAATGAAGGACTTCAAGGGCAGACATCACTGAAGGTGCCTAGACTAGATCTTCCACAATATTGTAGTTCTGGGCCACACGAGCATGAGGATTGAAAGCTGACTTGTGAACAACACCTTTAGGGGGTCGGACGACTGTATCAAGGATCGGTCCTTCGAGATGAAGAGGACCATTCATAGGTGGAGTCAGTGGAGAGGGTTGTACCAAAGCAGGAGGTAAATCGTCAACCTTCTCCTTAGATGGAGAATAATCTTTGGCTTTAGTTGCGATTGCAACGTTGTTTTGCTTAGAATCACCAGTACACATCAAAACATATGATGTCATAGAAGTAGATGGTTGGTCATGGATGACCAACTAATCCTGTTGTTGAGACGAGAAGGGTTGGGACAAGACTGTCGGTGTAGAGGGTTTTGGCGTCCCTTGAAGGAACTTAGTAACTTCATCACGTCAAGGAAAATCCTTCGTATAGTGATCGTCACCATAGATAAGGCAAGGGTATCGTGGTTTGTGCTTATCCCAATCTTCAACAGGAGGATTTTTAGTTTGGTCTATTGGCTTATTATTTTTTCCCTCCTTATTCTTGCCTCTCCCCTTTTTAGATTTATTTTTACCGGTCGGGGTAGATTGAACGACGTTCACCTCAGAGGTTTTACCAGCGGGAGTGGCAGGAGACGGAGCATTTT
>JZKD02S0910328.1:162500-175848 GCA_000966675.3 Picea glauca
GTATACCTGGATAGGGTTGGCCTATAGTAGGGACAGTTTGTTGCCCCCCAGTATTTTGAGGAAAGTTTTGTAAAATCCGATTCCAATACTGGGCCAATTCAGGAGGTATGTTTTGCCCAAAAGGTGAGGTTGGTCCCCCTATCGTAGGTTGTGTGTCAACCGAAGGTTGTGGAGTAATTGGATTTTGACCAATAAGAGAAATTGAATCGTACCACCTTGTCCACCAATAGGAATCTGCAAATTTGGTGCAATGGTCGGGATAGTGCCACTAGGATTAGGATTGCCAGAAGGAAAAGGAGGGAGCGTCAGAATAAAACTGGGAATAGAGTGCCCAGGGAAAGGAGGACCACCTGGAGAACTGGCTGGGGTTTGCGGAGGTGTTGGATTGGAAGAATTCAACAAAGCATTCGACGCATGATAACCGGGTGGTAGTGTTGGATTGACCTCAGGCATCCGCTGGGTATTGATAGGAGCAAGACTAGCTCCTGTAATTCCAGTTTGGACACTCATAGCATTCGCGAGATGGGCCATCTTGGTAGGAAGAAAAAAATGATAAGTGGTAGTCTCTGGTGTAGTTTTTGTCTCAAAAAACACCGGAGGGTTGATTTCATAGACTGTAGGTGACTCAGTACCAAAAAGGACCCGTCGGAAATCACCCGACCAAAAAGGATCTTGGCCTACTACACCAGGAGAAGGCCCAACAGTTGATTCAAAAGATGTAACAATGGCTTCTTCAGAATAATTTAATCGCACAAAAGGTCGTTCACCACAGCGAATGCGATAATCCTCTCTAGTATTGGTAATGTGAAAAGGTTCTAGAGAGTCAGTGGATTCTAGTTGTGGCGTGGTGACAACTGGGACGTCACTTGTTTCCCCATGTGGTGGGGTAACAACTGGGACTTCACTCTGGCGAGGAGAGCTCTCAGGTATACTGGTAGGCAAAGGTTGAGAATCGTCCATATGTTCTAGAGATAAACCTTGCATTCTATGTGAACGTCGTGGGGGAGCAATTGTAAATAAGTGACAAGCTCCATGAAGAAATTCTTATGGTAAACTTTGAGAAACAAACAACACGCACTAGTAAACAAAATCTAGAGGCAATCACCAGGCAAACAAACCTTCTAATTTCGAAGCCACTAGTTGGTGATGAAATCCAATGTCACAACAATGAAATGAGAAGGGGCAGGGCTAGGGTGGAAAAGTTACGCTGACAACCTGCTTAACGGACTTACACCCTGGTGAAAGCTCCCACACATAATCGTGGGTATACCCTCCAAGGATCCTGAGTAAATTTGGTCAACGTCAATTCCAGGTACCATGAAAACTTTCCCCTCCACAGTCACCTTGGGTAAGAACCTAGAGAGATAGGCCACTAAGGTTACCACAAACAACAATAATTCCTAGGGAAACAGTCGACAGTCTGATCCACACGCAAAGGCAGGGTATCTAGCCTGAAATCAACTCAAAAGGCTTCCACTCATCATTGTGGGTATACCTCTAAGTGACCCCCGTAATACGTGCAATTTCTACACTGATGTCAACAAAGCAGGGTGAGTAACTCTGCCAACACCAATGCGACCTAGTGCTTGACCCTTGTGTTAGAAGGGCTTCCCAGGACAATATGTTGCAAATGGAATTTAACACTCCCTGACTCAAGATGCTATTGTGTGTTTTGATCTTTTGGAGAGTGTGTCTCTCTTCCTACTCCAAAGCACTAGCCTAGCTAAATGTTGGTGTAAAAGAGCCCTAGAAAAGAGTTACTAGATAAATTTTAAGATTACACAATGTTGTTAAAAGCTGTTGTTTACTCAAAGGTAACGGAAATGAAACTCGTGTTGTATGACTCTGACCCAATAATGCAAGGATGAAAATGAAATGTATCACTTTTCTTTCAATGAATCCTATATATGGGAGAGAGAGAAGTTTTCCAAATCAACCACGAACTATATGCAAAATTTCCTTTCAAATGTCAATGCAAACAATCAGTTATCAAATGACTAACCTCTATGTTTATCTTTTTCAACACTTCAACAATCTCTAAAATTTTGATTTTCAATGTTTTTTAAATGACAAAAACAATTTGATGAAAGAAAACTTTGATTTCACTTTTCAAAAAGAACCCTCACTATACTAATGAGAGAGCAGAAAATCAAATGATAAAGAATCAAGCAATAACAACCCAATCAATTCTTTCAATGAAAGCAAAAATACAAGGCAAACCAAATAGTCTTCTCAATGCAAATGAAAATGTGCTTTCAAATCAATAAGAAAATGAGAAACAGCCAAGTAAACTTAACTTTCAACCAATCACTGGATCCCAACAATTCAAACACACTCAGAATCTGAAGTCAGAGAGAATGGTTTTCCAAGAAGAGTCAAGAAACAAAAGTCAAGTCACCAATGTCAAGAAAAACCTTGAAACCCTAAAATTGTTCGAGCGTGCAAACAAAAGAAAGAAAGGTATCAATCAACAGTCCAAGAAACCCATAAGAGGTATTCCAACTATTCTAGGCAGTCAGAAAGACCAAACCTCAAATTCAAATTTTTTTGAAAAAAACTGTTCGTAGGCCAGCAATATAACACAGTGCGAGAATCTATGATTCTCGTAGGCAACCTTTGAGCAAGGTGCGAGAACCTCGCACTGAACCCTATGAGTAGGGTGTGAACCTAACCAGTTCTCGTAGGCTGCAATGGAATGCAGTGTGATAATTCCTGAACATGTCAAAAAATTTGAAAAAAGAAGTAAAATTGCAAAAAGATTCTGGACTCAGAAGGTCTATCAGGATATCCTGAAGACTCGAAGACTGATAGGACAGGAGAAAAATGAAACCAAAGCAAATGGCCATAGAAAAACACAGTAAATGGGACGGTTCCCCAGTGGAGTCGCCAATTTTGTTATAGGATAAATCTGTAAGTGTGGACACAAATCGATCTCCCTAGATCCACTTGGATCTAGAACAAATCAAGATAGAATAATACTCTTTCCCTAGATTTAGACTATTGAATGAATTAGGAAGTAAGAATCATGGACATACCTTATGATCACTTCCTTTGGTCTTTGTTGTTTCAGCTTCGCTTCAATGCTCTTGTGTTGTCAATATCACAACAATACAAACCAATCGAAGTGAAGACAAATCAACATATTCAACAATCAATCTAAGTATATGATCAAGGAGTTATACAATAAAGGTAAACTTAACTTTATGGGAAAGGGACATATTACTGTATTATATTGATAGAAATCAAAGTTTACAACCTGAGCCTTGATGTTGCAAACCTCCTTTCGATGGCCCTTGGCTCTGACACACACACTTGCTCACTTGCATGAAGAAGATCAACCACCTTTGATAACCTTGTTGGAGTTCTCAGCTGCTGTAGCATCAGTCCTTCACACAATCTTTCACTAATTCTCCAATGTCTTCTTAACCTTGTTTGCTTCTAACCTTTTCCATGAGAATCCTCTCAATATATAGGAGAGAATGAATTAGTTACTTAGATAAGAATGATCCCAAAATATTAGGAAAGCCAGTACTTAGATAACCATTCGAATGCCATCTCATCCTTCTAGAAGATTCCCTTCTAGAATCTTTGAGAATTCATCCTTTTCCCCTTCTTTATAAAATGTTTGCACCCTAGCAGTTAGACACAGTGCGAACCTCTCGCACCCTGGCTTAAGGAATCCTGCGAGAATCATACATTCTCGCAGGCAAATGTATTGGTAGCCTGCGAACCTTCCTCAAAAATGTGATTTCTGGAGATAGATGAAGGTAACTTTTCTCAGGAGAAAGTTCTAATGAAGGGCCTGAGTACACCATCCTCAATACATCATCATGACGACCAAAATCATGGGTAACAACAACTATGCAATTCTTATTTGCATCATGAAGATCTTCCTTAACAACATAATTTTCATCTTGAGCAACAGAAGAAAAGACTACTTCCTGCTGAACATGCTTATCAAATTCATCACAACAATCTTCAAAGAGACCTTCAGCTGGAAATTCATCTTTACAAAACAAATGGAAAGCATAATGAAAACTTTCCAATGAGTGAATCCTTGAATCTGGAGAGACCTGCACCAATCAAGGGCTATCCCCTCTAATAAATACTTGAAAAGTTTAATATTAACATCTTGATGTATGATCTGAAGCCGATGAATAAACTCATGAAAATCCAACAAATGTTCAGCTGGTACTTCCCATTTTTCTCCTCAAAATCTGAGAAGGTTCTGTTCCCATTCATCTCTACTAGGTACTAGATGAGGGTAACTAGAAATACTTGAGAAATTGCAGAATGCATACCTCTTTGCTAAGATCTGGTTTATTTATACCAGTGGAGTCCCAACAGATTTCTGAACAATGGAATCGCCACTGAATTCGTCCTTCATGGAGTCACCAGATAGATGATTACAACCAAATGATGTCCAGGCTTTTTCTATCATCAAAGCTGGATCTATTTTGTCTCCCAGGGAAGTTGAGCTTCGATCTCCTCTACCTGGCAATGACGCCAATTTGTTATCACTCCAAGAAACTCTTTAGGGTTGTAGACTAAAGATTCTTGGTAACTTGAGAATATGGTAAATTATGGTATGCTTGGAACAATGGGATAACTCAAAAGCTAATGAAAGTGACCACTTATCATGCATTCGAATGAGACAGTGCTTTTAGAAATCAATAATCAGACAACAAAGTTGAATAGGGGATGAAGAAAACTAGTCTAGATAACCAAATACAACAATGTGCAGGGTCATACAAGATAACAAGAAGCTCTTTAATTCAAGTTCACGAGCTTAATAAGAAGATGACAGTTCTTAGAATCTTAGCTAAACTGAAATAAAGTGTAGAATAGTGAAATATATGAAAGAATTTGACATTGAAAACAAAAGAGGACTGTGATTCTATTATCAAAATAAGAAGTCTTAGTACAATAGCCAGAAAATGTCTCCCAGATTGAACCCTGATCTCTTAAAAAGATAGGCATTTATAGCCTTTACAATCAATTTTAGATCCTGAAAAATTGGATTTGTATATCTAAATATAGAAAATAAAACTAACCAAATACAATTTGATAATCAAAAGACTAGTTCCTAGGACTCGAACTGTCTTCTTTGTTGATCTTTGACATCTAGTCTTCATCACTTTTATGACTCTGATGTGTCGTGGTGGGTAAAGACACCTGTCTTCTGTAGCTGGAATATTTCAACAGCTGTAACCAAAATTTTAGTTGAACATTTTTAACCTTCGGTCCCAAAATCTCCATGAATCTTTGATGCTGATTGTTTTTTGATTTAGTGTTTAATCCTTTGATACTCCCATAACCTTTTAATCACTCCAAAATCACTTGGCTCCAGCTTAACTTTCCAAAAAAAAAATTATGTAGTTTCACCAACTAATTTTCCTTACGATATGCTAGTTAGCTGGTGAAAGCTCTTCTTTTCACCAGCTAACTGGTTATAATTTCGCCTTTTGCGCTGGTGAAATCTCTGTTTCTGGCCAAAAATAAAATCCTTGCTGGTCAAAACTAAACTTACCAAAAAACAACAACATCATCTGGATGTTGTTTACATTGGATCTCGATGCCTCTTCAAAATTCCTCAGCCTATGAGTAACTGCGCATATATCATTCGACAGAGGTATCAACAAATCCTCTGTCATGTCCACCAAGTGAAAACCAGTTTTTGTACTCAGCAATTGAAAGGTATTTAGTATCTTAACCTCGACATTCAATTTCATGCCATTCTGTGACAAGCACGCAATGACAACATGTGATGTGTGTTAAAAAGTCATCACACATGCCTTTTGCAATGTTCAACAATTTTCTAAGATTTCGGCGCACACAACAGGTATAGCAGCAACAACCAAATACAAGTGAATATGTCATCAGATCATTGCAAGCTTGTTCTGGAAAGATTTTTCTATTTTTATTTTTGTTTGAGGCAACTGCAGCAATATTTAAAAATGTTCCACGAAGATATATATGCCATCCTCCATATCGATGAGAGTCTCTCTATGATATTAAGTCACGTCTTGAAGATACTGATGAATCTTTCCTTTCATCTTGTTGCCAAAGATAACTCCCATCCATTGGGCATGACTGTCCTTCACTATAGTCTACATGTGGGTGATTTTCTTCACAATTTGAATGTAGATGAAAGAAACCCCTTTGCATTAATAAGAAACCTAAAATTCTCATTTGTTTTTCAGTAGGCTGTCAAGCCATATATCAGGTTTTGTGTCTCAAAAAGGAACAATAAAATTCACTTGATTTACGGTATCCCAAGCCAAGCCACCAACACTGAATACTTGTAGAAGATCAATGTCTGGAACCAAAAGATGACTCTGACCTCCAATAATTCCAACAAACTTTTGAATGTGAATTTGAACATGTTCAAAAGACCCCATGTGAAATTCCTTTGCACATATTTCTTTCTCTCGAGAAAGTTTCTTAGACCAACCAATTCTTGATGATCCATTGAAAACATCGACATTATTTATAGTCTCCTCTCCCAAACCCTTCCTTTCAAAGTGAATCAAATAACTATTGAAATATGGAACTATTTGTTGAAGCCATGGTTCGAGTTTATTAGGATGAAGTCGATGCCATGTCTCAAGAGAATCCATTGCAACCATTGCCAAAGGACAATGCCTTAATCCAATTTTCAGAGCACTGATCATTGGTCCCACAAGGGTTTCAATGCTGATGATACGAGGAGGAGCCGACAATCAAAGCCACAAACATGAAACCAGAAGCTCAAGTTTGTAGCGCCTACTAGAGATGATCACTTCTTGTAAATATTTATGGAACAAATCCTTGCACAAATATTGGTCTTATTGTGATATCATATCCCCAAAAATAGTATCTCCTTGCAATGGATTTTCAATCTCCTTTGTATTGTTGATTGCTTTCATAAACAAAGATGATTCCATTTTGCCAAAATAACCTCTCATCAGCTTTAAGTATACAAATGAAAAGAAGTTTATAGAAACCAATAATCAGAGGATATTGACTTGAGAGCTCAACTAAGCAACGTCCAAAAGGATAAACCCATTTCAAGAACAAATTAGTGAAGTTACTGCCAATGATAAAAGATACAGCTTCAGATACATACATTGTTCCATATGAAGAAAAGTAAACTCTTGATTCACGCATCTCCTAACACACAAAATTACAAATCCTCAAATGAAAACAGTTTTTCTCAAACATATATGAATGATTTAAAGAAATAGTAACCAATGTCAGAACATAATTGCGATCCACTACTATAGCTCAAAATCCATTTTTCCTCAACACCATCGCAATGTTGAAAATCGCCAAAACTTTTATAAACCCTGTAGGATATCATTGGTATGTTCTTATTCTTATCAAAGGGTAGCTGTGACTATTCTAGATCTGTGCATCTCAAATGGGAAAACTCGGCCTTGCCAAAACCCTATGAAGTCACCATGTTGTCCATTTATTCAACAATTGAATAATTTGGCATTCAAGGTTACGGTGCCATCAATTCCCATAATTTTGGCAGATAACACAATCTTCTTGACACATGTATGACATCTAGCTCCTCGTGGCTCGATTTTCATGCAACCTGTTGTCTTTTTACCTGTCAAACTATCCAGAACGCAACTATACTTCACCAAATCTGTTGCGTACACATTCTCTGCCTGCAAAATCGGGCATCTGGACTCGGTGCTTGTATGTAGACTTGTAACTTCTCTGTGGCATAGAAAGAGAATTAGACATGTGTATGTCTATTTATTTTCTTTGACAAGTGGACTGGAATTTAGCTTTGGTATATGTAAGTGCTTGACAAACTTAAGATTAGCTTAAAACACGCGAGGCTTGGCTTGAGCCCACACCTATGACCCGATATTAATGTTGACTTATGATCTTTGTCTTATGTACTAGGTAAGTAGTGTGATGACTTAGGATAGTGTATAACATAATCCTAGGGTTAACTTAGTTAAAGGACACATCACTTTTTCTTTAGAAAATTTTATCAAAGTAATAAAGACATAAAAGCAATGGAATGACATTTTGTTTGTATCTTGTATTGCAGGTCCAAAGGCATAAAAACAAAGAATTTTTTAGCAAAGTAATCAAGCAAGAGCTTGATGAACACTATGGAGGTTAAGATACTGGCAAAGAGACTGAAGAAAACAATAAATTATTTTGAAGAGTGATGGAAATACTCATCAAAATACCAATGCGTTTTTTATCGCTAACAGGTGTATTGGAAGAAGTCTTCAAAGTGTTCCCCTTATGGCCTATCTTTAAGAATGGATCTCATCAGAAGATTCTTTGAATAAGTATACGAGAATCCATTGAATTATTGTTAAGTGATTAAGTAGTTTTGAATCCCCAGAGGAGTGGTCATGAAGCCCGAAGTTGAATGGAGAAAGAGAGGGTGAAGGACACTGAAAATGGATGCAAAACTCTCATAGATGGATGTTCCTCATCATGTCGTTTCCAACGTAGGTGGTATGCCATGTGGTTCCTCATGATTTACAAGTTATACTATCTTAAAGATGAAGCCCTGAAGTATGGTTAAAAATCACCTAAACGATTGCAAAATGAAGTTATAAGTCGGCCCCAAAATCAATTAAAGGAGAAAATTTGTTGCAAATAATAAGTTATAGGTTGCCCATAAAGTCAAATAAATGAATTACTTAGAAAATTATAAATACCCATCAAGAGCCTCTCATTTAATAACTAATAAATTCATCAAAGTATCATTTTGATCAAGCAAGGATGTGATCTCTTAGAAAAACTAAGGTAGTGAAGTCGTGCGAAGAATAAGTCTTGTAGTTGAAAATGTGCGAAGGGTTTGTGGGAAACCCTAATTGAGAATACCCCCACAGGTCAAGTGCATGGTTTCCCACGAGGCCCCCGCAGGTCAAGTACAAGGTGTCCCACGAGGCCCCCGCTAGTTTTCTTGGTAGAGTCACGCAAGGCATATCCTATTGCTCGGTCTTGTCCAACAAGGTTGAAGGAATGGTTGAAGAAGGAGATCTTGTATTGATTCTAAAGTTGAGGAAGGTATGTGATGAAGGAAGAAAATGGGGGTCTTGAAGATCCATGAACTCAATAGGTTTTATCCTCGGACCTGTGGGTTATGGGCCCACACATGGAATCAACGCATCCATGGCAAAAATAATATCTCAGAAAAATTCCATATACATCCTGGATGAAATATTGAAGTCTTTAATTTGTTGTCTCACCCCTTTAAAGTTCATAGGAACTTCAACTCTTGTGCAATTCTATTTCCCATTTCCATATGACCTAGTGCTATGACCAAGAGCTAATACCACAACCAAATTATCCATAATTTCATAGGGTTTAATAGTTGTTAACCCGTGATCACCTTGTTGGTGATAAAATTACAATAGTCATTGTTGATCTTTCAAGCAGACAGTTAGATTTCTTCCTCCTAATGGGGGTAGTGTATCAGACTTAAAAATCTTTGGGAATCTATGAATAAGTCACCCCAAACAACTTCCAATCATGATCATTGATCTCTTTCCAATGGACACTCGAGAATACTCATCGGACTTGTTCAACTTTCCAACCTCACCATTAATTGTCACTTGATGGACAATATGATTTCTCCTAGGAATACTGTAGTCGAAGTTGTGTTAAGAAATGAGACTCTGAGAACTGACACCGATGGATGTCTAGATCTCTCTATAGATCTTCTTCAATGGATAGTTAGATTACACCCTCAGAGTATTCACGTTGGAACTTTGGAAGAACCCAAAGAATCAAAGGTTCGATGTATAATATGTTGGAGTTAGTTCACACACACCTAGGATTTATTTTTCCTAAGGTTTTTCCTTGTTTATTAGTCATAATTAGTCATTATCCAGTATCTTATATTTTAGGGGAGAATATTCCACCTGGAGAATATTCTCTTTCAGTTGACACTTCAGTTTGACTAGTTGAGCTGAGTTTAGATGCTGCATTGGTTTTGTCACCATGCAACATTGGGATCATAACCATATAATGCACACTTGCCTTGGGATCATCACTAGACTGGCGCATTACCCTTGATTACCTTAGTTAACTCCTCACTACTCATTGTTCAGTCAGTTAACTAAAGACTAGTTGACTAGTTAACTCAGCTAAGTGGCAGTTCACTCTCGTAACTGCCTGAGAGACTAGACTAGGTGGAATTTTACTCTCGTAATTGTTGGTGTGTGTCTACATCACTCTAAACCACCACTATGGCTCATTAGTTACTCATGTATCCTATATCTATTGTAAATTATTCACTCTTTGAGTGTGGAATATGGTTAATGAGAATTCTTCCATTCTTTCTCTCCTTCTTCTTTCTCTAATTCTCTCTACAAATGTGTGTATTATTGTTTAGCTAGATCTATTCTATGCAGGTTCAACACATTTACATGGTATCAAAGTTGACGGGCTGCTAAGCAAAATCTACACCAAAAATGTTTGTAGGTACAAAAGATTGAAGACAACAAGAAGATGGATTATTCACCAAAAATAATTCTCACACCTCATAACTATTTGGAATGGAAGCCAAAAATTCTGCTTCATATTAGATGCAGAGGCTTGTACCAAATAACCATGGCAATGGAAGTAGAGCCTGATTTTGTCGATGAGAAAAATGACTTTCTCAATAGACAAGATATGCCCATAGAAAATATCGGCATGTCTGTTTCTCCCAAACTTTTCCATCAAGTATATAAAGAATCACAAGGATTAACTCCAAATGAATTATGGACCAGATTGGAGGTTCTATTTGGGAATAAATAATATTTTGAAGATTTCATGCAGGAGGTCGAACAAATAGAGCCAGAAGAGAAGCCATCAGAAGATCAAGCTTCTTATTATGAAGAGTCTTCTACAAAAGTTTTTGCAGAAATTTGTATTACATTAATTGAAGATGATGTCTACTCCATTTCATATTTGTTTTTTAAATTCATGTGGAAGATATATGGCATGCATCTCAGGAGTCACATGCAGACACGTTTGCATGCACCATGCATGCATCTCAGGAGACAAAAAGAGAGTCGTGCACATCAGACTCAATTTTGATATTTTCCGAGAAACATTTGTAGAAACAAATTGGATATTTGAATTTCTCTCAGAAAAATATCCAATTTCAAAAAACAAATCATCTAAAACGGAGTCCAGAAAGTGAATTTATGATCGTTTCAAAATCAACAAAATTTCAGCATTTTCCGGAAACAGCCGCACGGTTTTCAAAGTTTCATCCAAACTTTATTTGGATATGATTCATTACAAGAAGATAAAGTGGATATGTGTGGAAATATCAATTATGCATATACTTCATCAAATCCGTGCAGACATCTACATCTTCAACAAAATCTTCAATGAGCACAAACTTGCACAATTGCGAGGTCTTTTTGGAGTGAAGGACACGGTTGCTTAGCAACTGCTTTTTGTTCCTTCTTATTTTTATTTTTTTATGCATTGTAATTTGAGGGGGGGGGTGTTCCCATGAGGTTTTCCCTCTTTCCTCGTTTATTTTAGTGTATATTTTGTATTTGGGTACCTAACATGGCCTCGTTGTCGGGACCTATTCTTTATTTTCACCATAGTGATGTTCAGGGGGGGTGTTGGAGTTACTTCACACACACCTAGGATTCATTTTTCCTAAGGTTTTTCCTTGTTTATTAGTCATAATTAGTCATTATCCAGTATCCTATATTTTAGGGGAGAATATTCCACCTGGAGAATATTCTCTTTCAATTGACACTTCAGTTTGACTAGTTGAGTTGAGTTTAGATGTTGCATTAGTTTTGTCACCATGCAACATTGGGATCATCACCATATAATGCACACTTGCCTTGGTATAATCACCAGACTAGTGCATTACCCTTGATTACCTGAGTTAACTCCTCACTACTCATTGTTCAGTCAGTGAACTGAAGACTAGTTGACTAGTTAACTCAGCTAGGTGGAAATTCACTCTCGTAACTGCCTGAGAGACTAGACTAGGTGGTAGTTTACTCCCATAACTATTGGTGTGTGTACTGATCACTCTAGACCACCACTATGTCTCATTAGTTACTCATGTATCCTACATCTATTGTAAATTATTCACTCTTTGAGTGTGGAATATGGTTAATGAGAATTCTTCCATTCTTTTTATCCTTCTTCTTCTTTCTCTAATTCTCTCTGCAAATGTGTGTATATTGTTTATCTAGATCTATTTTGTGTAGGTTCAACACATTTACATGGTATCAGAGCCGACAGAATGCTAAGAAAAATCTACACCAAATGTTTTTGTAGGTACAAAAGATTGAAGACAACAAAAAGATGGATTATTCGCTAGAAATACTTCTCACGCCTCATAACTATTTGGAATGGAAGTCAAAAAAAATTCTTCATATTAGATGCAGAGGCTTGTACCAAATAACCATGACAATGGAAGTAGAGCCTGATTTTGTCGATGAGAAAAATGACTTTCTCAATGGACAAGATATGGCCATAGGAAGTATCGGCATGTCTGTTTCTCCCGAACTTTTCCATCAAGTATATGAAGAATCACAAGGATTAACTCCAAATGAATTATGAACCAAATTGGAGGTTCTATTTGGGAATAAATAATATTGTGAATATTTCATGCAGGAGGACAAACAGATAGAGCTAGAAGAGAATCCATCAGAAGATCAAGCCTCTTAGTATGAAGAGTCTTCTACAAAAGTTTTTGCAGAAATTTGTATTCCATTAATTGAAGATGATGTCTATTCCATTTCATATTTTTTTTCTGAAATTCATGTGGAATATATATGGCATGCATCTCAGGATTCACATGCAGACACTTTTTCATGCACCATGTGTTATGAACCAAATATCAATATAGCATAGAAAAACCTTAGAAAAAGTACTCAACGCCTTGAAAAAGAGAGAATTTTAGATAATAAGCCTCTTCGAGGGGGCAACGTCCTTTTACCCCACTTAAATGTTCAAGTACAAGATGATTCAAAATGAAAATGTCTCCTTGGTATATATAGGACACTAGGAGGTATAATTACAACTAATGGCCTAAAGACGACATAAATAAAATAAAATTACTAATATAATATGCCCCAATTGAGGGGTAATGAGCCAATATTAGGGATTAACATGCTCCTCCCCTTGAGACAAGTATTGTCCGCAACACTTGAGTAACTCTGGATGCTTTTATATAAAAGGCTCATCTTCCCAAGTGGAATCTTCAGCCCGTAGTTTCCTCCATTTAATGAGATTCTCTAAAATGGATCTATTCCTCAGCTGGCGAATTCTTGTGTCAGTGATGGCTTCAGGCTCCAATATGATTTTTCCTTCCTCATCAAGTTCTAGCAATATAGTTTGAACTGGGATC
>JZKD02S0910328.1:183848-209750 GCA_000966675.3 Picea glauca
TTGAGGAAAGGCCTCGATACTTAGGATTGGGATATGGCGAAGGGGACCTTGGAGAGTCTTCCAAGATAGGTTCCAAAACTTTGGAAGCAAGTAATGCTTCAAATGGCCAACTTAATACATTGCAAGAACACTTCACAAAAGGAAATGGTGCATCACTTCAGGGTTATGGTAGTGAATGCAAGTCATCTCCAAAGAAAAGTGAAGATCGACATGGAAGGTATAATGGTCATGTTTTTATTAATTCTCCTTTTGATTATAACAAGCATAATCAAGTAAACCGGAACTTGTGGAATCGTTATCCATGTACTTATTGTCATTCACCTAAGCATTGTGTTGCCAAGTGTTGGAAGAGACAAACTTTGTACAGGAAACCTATGTCGACCAGGAAGGAAACACGACATAAAGGCTCAAGTCCACAAYGGAAGAAAGAGAAGGGTAAACAGGTCTGGATGCCAAAAACTCATTGCACGTTTTGCAACAAGAGTGGACATCAAAAGGCTAGTTGTTGGAAGCTTAATCCAGAGCTTTGTCCAAGGAAGGACAAAAGGATTTTGTGTGTACTCACGAAGGAGGAAGGATTACCAGCGAAGCAAGAGGAACATCGTGAAGGAAAGAAATCAGCCACTTGGTTCTGCCAGAAGTGGATGTCTCAACTTCATTGTATTTTGCTTCCATTAATGTAATCGTTTTAGTTCAGAGCAAGCCGGGTGGCCTATCCCGAGATTGTTGACTGGTTAGTAACCTTTTGGGGATCAAAAGGTCTTATTGTGGGGAGGTGTGATCTGAAATCAGATTCAAAATCCTGACAGGGCTTGAAAAATGCTCAAAAATGAAAGTGCTCAGAATTCGACGAAACCAACACCATTGCATCTATCTCATCTTCCTGATTCCATTGGTATATTTACTTTGTCAAACGGAGTCTGTATCGAGAAGATATCACATTCTGTCTGAAAAGTCAAACAGGAAAAAAATTGCTGACTGTGCAGTCCGTACAGTCCGTACGAACGCTGACATGGCATGTCTGTACGCTGATGTAGCAGCCTCGGGTAGTGACATGTGGCAGGTAGTTTTGGACATTTCGGCGTACGGATGGACCTATTCGGAGGTGACATGTGTCTACCACTGGAAGGGTGACACGTGGCAAGGATGACATCAGCATCTGATGTGGCGACCATATGATGACATGGAATGGATGATGTCAGCATCTAATGTGGCGACCGTATGATGACGTGGCTCGAATGATGTGGCAGGTGACAGAGCGTACAGCAGCGACGCATGGCAGATGACTTGGATGAATCATTTGCTGACATGTGGCATTTATTTGGCAAGTGATTGGGTGCCATGTGGCCCAATCACGGGATGCCATGTGGCACCCCGGTTTTGGTCTATTTGGTTTAATGATAAAAAAATTTATGGGTCCGTGGGGTTCGACCCCCGGACCTCTCCCCACCGAGCGCCTTTATCAAGTTAGCCCGACCATCAGACCACCATGTATTGCTTGTTATGGAAAGGGAACATATTGCATTTAAGTTGTATATGGTTAAGTTTTGGCTGCAACCGGGCCGAGGCTTAACCCCAGCCCTTGGTCGTGCGCATAACATATAACCACCACTTGTGTATACAAAATACGCGGGGATTTTAATTATGGTTTGAATGGTTAAGTCTTAGCCCATGGCTATATGCCAATGCCATGTGACCATCCCAAGGGGGCGCGCACTTTGATGAAAGGGGCTAAGCCCAATTATAACCATATATTATAGTTAGAAAGTGGGTTTTCTAACCACTTTTGGTTTTTTTAATGTAATTAAACCTATTGTTAATGGTTTTGGGGAGTTATTGGGTAGTTTTGGAGACTAACTTCTTGGAGGAAGTTGGAGATGAGTAACTACCTTCTCAGCTATTTAACCCAGGCCTGTTTGAGGCCATGGGGATAGCTTTGAGGGCATTCAGAGCAGAATTATGCTGAGGAGAAGCCAAGCCAAATCCATTTTGAGGTAGATAAGCTTTTGAGGAGGAGACACTGTCGGACCATTTCTGGGAGCTCCGGACGTCCGTTTTGCATGCCATTTTCTTTGCATGGTTCTAAAGATCTGGAAGAAAACGACCAGATCAGTCTTGTAGCCATTTGGCATTGCAGTGATGTATTTTTGAGATTTTGAACAGAAATAAAGAAGCCTCCCCCACAGAGAAAAAGGCCCGGAGACGTAGGCAAAGTTGTGTCGAACTCCGTTATCAATATGCGTGTTATGGTTTGTTGTCTATTATTTCATTTCAGATCTGCATATTTGTATATGGCTATCATAATTCCTCTTCTTTCCTCATTCTTTCACTAAGTTTTCTCAAGTGGTTAATTAACGCATGCAAAATTAAAACTCGACCATAAGTCATTAAAAGATCTGGTGGATCAAACACAAATCCCAATAGGAACACAACCTTCGATGGGAGCACAACCTCCACTGACCCCGCCCTATGGATAAAACATACCTCCATCCTTGGCCCAGTATTGGAATTATCTAATACAACATAATCCTCAATCGACTAGGGGGAAACAACCTCAAGTTACCTCTGTTATACCCCCTATTATAGGCCAACCATATCCAGGTACATCCAATCCTATTTGGGGTTCGAATGCTCAAACTTATGCCCCCGGTCAAGGATACAATCCCATGAGCTACTTTCCTCCACAACAACCACAGAATCTACCTGGGTCTTCGAATTCTATGTAGACTTCCTATGGTCCCACTAGTTTGTCGATGGGGCTCCCTCCCCAAAGCCACCAGTACCCGCATGTGAATAGACAGTTACCCTTCTTAGCCACTCTGGACCTTCCAGACCTATCGAGAATTTTAAACGATCCGATCCATCACTCTCCCCAGTGGCCCGCTATACTAGCCAAGCTACCATCTGAAATTCCTAAATTCGATGGCAAAGCGGGAGAGGACCCCAACAATCATGTCATGACTTTTCACCTTTGGTGCTCATCCAACTCCGTGATGGATGACTCTATTCGTTTACGTCTGTTTCAACGAACTCTCATAGGTTCTGCCACAAAGTGGTATATAGAATTACCATGAGGTTTCTTCGCCGACTTCAACACCCTTTCTATGGCTTTCCTCACCCACTACCAGTTACCGATATGTTATGAAACAGGGACCGAGATTTTGAGTTCTTTCAAACAAAACAAATCCACTCATATATCCGATCACATTCATGAGTGGTGACGATGATGACATCTCATCAAACTCAAACTTCCCAATCAGTTGCTGACAGAATGGTTCACAAAATCATTTGTGAACGACATCGGTCGTGACATCGCCATGGGTGGAGTTGTCACGGAAGAACAGGCCATAAGTCGTGCTCAATACCTCGACCTTGTTTAGTCACAAACGGGTACTCTGTATGACTTACTCCCTGATGCACCTTGTCCTTTGACTTTCACCACTTCAAATACTCCCACTACATCTCATGCATCTGACGGTGTGATTGACACTTTCCATGCCCAACCACATTCCACCCAAACTACTAGCCACCGTCCTAAACCTAATTCTTCTAATGTTAAAAATGCTTCGTCTCCTACCCCTCCCACCGGCAAGACTTCTGAGGTAAATGCGGTTCAATCTACCCCAGCCGGTAAAAACAAATCCAGAAAGGGAAAGGGTAAGAATAGGAGGAAAAAAATACTTCGCAAGAAGAGAGAACGAAAAATCCACCTGTTGACGATAGGGATAAGCACAAACCTCGATACCCTTGTCCTATCTATGGTGATGATCACTACACGAAGGATTGTTCGCGATGAGCCAAGGTCACTAAGTTCCTTCAAGGAACCCCGAAACCACCTACTCCGACCGTTTTGTCGTAACCCTTCCCTTATCAACAACAGGCCCAGTTGGTCATTCACGACCAACCATCCCCCTCCAATACATCTTACATCTTAATGTGTACCAGTGATTCAAAGAAAAATGACATCACACTTACCACTTGAGCCAAAGACTATTCCTCCTTTAAGGAGAAGGTTGATGTTATACCTCCTTCATTGGTCCAACCCTCTCCCATGAATCCACCTACCAATGGTCCTCTTCATCTCGAACGACCGAGCCTCGACACAGTTCTTCGCCCTCCTCCAAAGGGATTCATTCGGAAATAGGATTTCAATCCTCATGCTCATGCCACCCAGAACTACAACATTGTTGAAGATCTGGCCCAAGCACCTTCTGCGATGTCAGCCCTCGAAGTCCTTCAAAGTTGTCCCACACAACGGAAGGCGTTGTTGAAAGCTATTGGTGGAATCAACCTGACAGACATGAATATAATAATTTTTGACTTGGAATATCACATTCCAAGGTTACCCCCTCAACTCGCGTTCCAAATCCAAGTGATTGTCTCTGAAAAAAATATTTGTAGAACCGTTATTGACGAGGGTGCCTCGATGTGTGTCATGTTTGTTACCTGTTGGAAAGCCATCAGCTCTCCCTCTTTGACTGAATCCCATAACACACTCAAAGCCTTCAATGGCTCTGGTTTTAAGCCCTACGGTGTCCTTCCTTCATTACCAATCACGCTAGAAGGCAAAACGGTCCAAGTCGAAGTGGAAGTCTTTGACACTCCTCTCGATTACAATCTTTTGCTTGGCCGTAGCTGGATCAATTCCATGCGTGTCGTTGTGTCGAATCTTTTTTGTGTTGTACATTTCCCACATCAAGGAAAGGTCATCACCATCAACCAATTACCCTTCTTTAACTCAAATACATGTACTGGCAACATACTGTTCATTGCCAAAACCCCACTGGGTTACGAGAACGTTGGTGTAGGTCTTCTCAAAGACTCTTCGTTAATGGGTACCTTCCCCATTCCACCACCCAATGTTCCACACTCATTTTTCTCTTCAATAAACATGATCTCCACCTCGATTCATGGAACCCCTATGTCTCATGACCCATGGATGGTACCCGACCCCAACGATCATCTTTGTTAAGATGACCAAATGCCTTTAAGTTTGGTCAAATCCGCCTATCAGGCCATTCAATCGACAACCCCCTCTACCCCCTCTCTTGGTGAGTGATCTCCAGATCCTTTCTGCATCATCTTTCCCATGGATGAGGTGATCATGTCTGTCATGGAAGACACCCCTTGGAATGATGGACATCACCGTTCCATCCTCTTCCTGGAACAACACACCATTGAGAGATACCAATAGATCTCGACCCCGTCGACCATTGTCGTCATCTCAAACATTCCCGAGTCCACACACGATGTTTTTTTCGAAGGGAAATTAAGCAATATCTCACCCACTATTCCCCTCGACATATCCATCAAACCTGGAATCATTGAAAATGTGCATATCGGAGCTTCATGTTCCCCTGATGAAATCATCACCTACAAGTCACTTTTCAAATAATTTCGTGACGTCTTCACCTAGAGTTATGAAGAAATGCTGGGTATCGACCTTGGTATTGTGATACATGAGATTAATACATACCTAGATGCTAAACCCGTCCGACAAATCCTTCATCCAGTTCACCCACGTAAAGCAGCTGCTATTAAGCTTGAAGTCGAGAAACTTCTCAAAGCCGACTTTATTTACCCAGTGGCCCTCACTGACTGGGTTTCCAATCTTCTCCTGATAGACAAGAAACAAGGCACACTCCACGTATGCGTTGATTATAGGGATATTAACAAAGCTTGTCCTAAAGACAGCTTTCCTACCCCCTTCATCGATCAGATTGTCGACGATTACGCCGGAAGTGAAATCTTCTCTCTGATGGATGGTTTCTCTGGCTATAATCAAATCAATATTGTTCTCGAGGATCAACATAAAACCGCTTTCATTTGTCCCTGGGGCACTTTCGCCTATCAGAAACTTCCTTTCAGTCTAAAGAACGTTGGCACAAATTTTCAGCGCACTGTGTCTTATGCCTTCCATGATATCAAGCACATCATGCAGCCCTATCTTGATGACTTACCCACTCATTCCATGCACCAGATCGATCATCCAATCCATCTCTGAGCCATTTTCCTCCGCTGCCAGTTTTACCATATACGCTTGAATCCTCACAAATGCATTTTCTACGTAGAATCCAGCCGACTCCTAGGATTTATTATTTCACATCAAATAATTAGGGTGGATCCTTTAAATGTCAAGGTGATTCTCAATCTCCCTCCTCCTTCTACACTTCGCCAGTTACAAAGTTTACAAGGGAAAGCGAACTTTCTTCGTCATTTCATCTCAAAATATGCCGAGATATCTCTTGGATTTACGTGACTAATCAAAAAGGGGTTCGAGTTCGTATGGGATACCATCGCAAACAAAGCCTTCGAAGCTTTGAAATTGTCCCTGACACGTGCTACGCTTCTCTTCCCCCCGATTACAATCGCGACTATTTCCTCTACCTCGCCACCTCGGATTACACCATCGCTCTAGTTCTCATCCAAGAGGCTGATTCTCATGATGAACATGTTATTTATTACTTGATTCAAAGTCTAACGCCTACCAAAACCAAGTATTTACATGTCGAAAAGCTGGCCTTGGCAGCCATCCAAGCAGTTCAACGTTTCCAGCACTATATTCTCTCACGCAAGACTGCGGTAATTTCTAATTGCAACGCTATGCAACACATTCTCACATGTCAATTGCTAGGGGGAAAACACTCAAAATGGATCGTGATACTCTAGGAGTTTGACTTGGAATTCGAATGACCTAAGTCCAAGAAATCCTTAGTGTTTGCCGAGTTGATATGCAACTTTCCCTACTCTGAAATGGAAAATGTAACAGCTGATTCATTAGTTGATGAATCCTTTTTCCTCATTAGCTCCGATGATCTTTGGTACAGAGATCTCATCATATATCTCCAAACCCAGACTTTCTGACCCAATTTGTCTAGTACTGACCGACGTCGAATACACTACCAAGCCCATCAATATATTATCCTCGGGGATACTCTTTATCGTCGTGGGATTGACTCAGTTTTTTGATGCTACCTCACATTTGACGAAGCTGAGAAATCCTTAAATGAATGCCATTCTGGAGCCTATGGTGGTCATATGTCCGGGTATGCTACTGCCCAGAATATCTTACGAGCAGGGTATTTTTGGCCTTTTTTATTTAACAATTGCATCATCACCGTCCAAAAATGCCATGCTTGCCAGACCTATAATCATAAGATCCGATCACATCCTGCTCCTCTTCACCCTATGGTCTCTGTTGGTCCCTTTGTGAAATGGGGCATCGATTTCATGACATGTCACCCCCACTCGGCCGGGGGGCATGGATAAATTATTGTAGCCATGGATTATTTTATAAAATGGGTCGAGGTGATGCCAACATTTGAAAACACTGGAAAGACTGGAGCATTATTCATTTTCAATCACATCATAGCTCGTTTTGGTGTTCCTCAGGCTATCGTCACTGATCACAGTAGCCACTTTAGAAACTTCATGATGTTCGAACTCACTGAAAATTTGGGTCTTTTCCATGAAAACTCAATGCCCTATTACCCACAAGCCAACAGCCAAGTCGAAGCAGTCAACAAAGTTCTCATAACCATGCTTTGACGAATGATAGGGATTCACAAAACGAGTTGGCACACAATGTTGTTTTCAGCATTGTGGGCTTACCGAACGTCCATTAAGTCTGCTACTAGGTTTACACATTTCTGTCTAGTCTATGGTCTTGAAGCTATCCTCGCGATTGAATGTGAGATACCCTCCCTGAAACTAGTCGTTGAACTCCTACAAAACACCTCTGCCGAAGAGGAACATTTGTTGTATCTCATGCGATTAGACGAAACTCGATGCGACGCTACTCCAGTCATTGAAACCCAAAAGAAACGTGTTAAGGCCCAATACGAAAAACGTGTCAAGCCCCGTGTTTTCTCCAAAGGAGATCTAGTTCTCCTCTACGAACAAGATCGAGATATGCTAGGAGCTGGAAAATTTGAAGCCATGTGGCGAGGTCCTTATATCGTTAAACGAGTTTTGGAGAAAAGAGATTATGAGTTAGTTTATTACGAAGGTATCTCTTTGAGTGAACCCAGAAATGGGTTGTACTTAAAGAAGTACTATGCATAAGATCACCTGTGCACAAGTACTTGTATTTTATTGTATCATACTTCTTGTGTGTTACTATAGTATTTTTGTCGTTATCTGGTCTCTGCCCTTATGTGACGTTGTGTTTGATTTCCAGATGTTGGAGTCTTCGCTACCCCACATTGGCTTCGCTGATGGTGCTAGCCGTAGTAATTAGAACCTTGCTTCCGCTGCTTGGGCAATTTACACCCCTACAAATGAACTTATCACTCTACGAGGGGTGTGTCTTGGTTGTGCGACCAACAATATTGCAGAGTATAGCACCGTTATCAAATTGTTAATTGATGCTATCTCGCTCAGTATCCGTCACTTGGTTGTACAACTTGATTCACAGCTAGTAGTACTGTAGTTAAGTAATGTCTATGTTATTCGAAGTCCTACTTTATTATGGGTATATTTCCGAATTCGCCTCTTGGAACGTTATTTTGATTATATTGAGTATCATCATATTCCTAGATGTCTAAATACATTAACTAGTGCATTAGCTAATTATGTATTAGACAAACATTTGGGCCATTTCTAAATCAATCACATCACAAGTATCACATAACATAAGATAAACCGGTAGAAACCATATATATGTATATATAACGATCAAAAGTTTGTTTTACAAAAAAGTTCTGTCCAAGAACCAAAATTTCAAAATTTGAAGCTCATAACTTCTACAAAGTAATGTCATGGATGACGTTCATAATAACACATGACTGCCCGGGCAACCCTACGAAGCAGTCGACCAATAGACTCTGACACGCCCACCGTATGATACTGATAACGTTGCGGGACTTCTCCAATAGGCATGTTTGGAATGCCTGCGGTCAAACCCTCTAAGTTTTGTTCCACTGCCTCATAATCTTCAACATCCCATCATGGCACTAGAGCCACCTCTCCTCATCGCTGAATAAGAGAAGTACTCGAAAGTCGATAAGGTCCCATGTTTGTGTCATCAAAAAGAATTTTTGTAATTAGACCTTGGACAAACATAAAAACATTTGCATATGATAAAACTCACAAAAACATTTAAAAAGTGAAAAAATGTGTACTTCTTACCTAGATCTCCCCACTGAGTGTCCTCAGGTAGAGATAAGTCCAGATCCTCCCGGAAGTCCAACCCAGCATAGGCATAATCATCAATCATCAACATCTGTGGTCGTAATCAGTCAAAGAAGGAATCATTGTATTTGATGATTGGTCCAGCTACATGTCAGGCCATGAGGTTACACCACCTCAACATCCTCGAATCTCCTGGAGCCAGTAAAACCCAATAAACCTGTAACCTCAGCAAGGGAACCCTCTCAATAAAGAAGGACACCAACAATGACTCATACCCAAATTCCTTCAGTTCGCCTCTCCTGCATTTAGTCAACTACCTCTTCATGCTACGAAGGATTGCGTCTAACCAGTTAAGATCTGAGGCTCAGTATAGTCTATGGCATACTGAAAATAGCTCTAGAGAGACATGTGTGGGGCAGCACTCCCAGCCATACGAGCAATGGTGAACAAAATAGTGTGAAGGGTCAAATCCTGGACCCGCCAAATGGCCACTTTCCCTTTGCTTCTTTCCGCCTCTGGAACACAGTACCGATGACAATACTCACTCATAGGCAACCCACCACCTCTGCTACTAGTCAAGCTAGTGTGGTACCCACACTATGATAGTCCTGTTAGGAAATAAATGTCCTTGATATCCAAGGAAAATGTGTGGACCCCCACGTGGAAAACTTGTTGGTCCACATCCCACATATGAACAAGGTACTCCAACAGCCTGACTTGGGCCCTCATACCCGGGATCCGGAAGAATTTCAGGAGCCCACAGTCTCTCAAAGAAGCAACGGTGCCCAAGTTATTCCTGGCATTAGCATCATCTTCTTCATGCTCTCTTTCACGCCATTCCAGAACCATGGTGACAACCAAATTCCTGCACAAGAACCATAAGAAGAAGGTCAACAACTCTCTTCAAGCTTTGGCACATTTTTCATTGAGAAAACATCAAACAAATCTTTCATGTTGCAGTTCTTGCAGGTGCCCCTTTGGCACAGTGCGAGGTTCTCACAAGTGCCTTTGGAGCCACCTTTGAGAATCATGCATTCTCGAAGGTCCCGTATGGTTGGCCTGCGATAATGCCTGAGCACAAATTTTACCCCTAAAGCAAGCTCAAAAACTTGAAATTTACCAATGAAAATAAAAATTGAACCATCAAAAGATAGGAGATAAGGAGCTTACCTCACTACTAGAGACGATTCACTGAATGGTTGTTTGTACTTTCCACAATCGAGCACCGAAATTCAAGGGCAAAAGAGGGGTTTTGGACTAAAATCTGGGCAAAGTTACAAATGACAATGTTAAAAGAACTTTTACCCACTTATATTTACTTTTGCCATTTTCTGTTGGTTTTTATAATTGTTTTATTTATTAAACCTACTGCCTAATACCTCTATGAGTGTGACTTTTGTAGACGTGACGACTCCGACATCCATATGTAGGAATACAGATATTTTTCTTTTTCCATTGGTTTAAGTTGTTTTTTATGGTTTTTGCACAAAACCTCAAGCTTGGTCTTTGTCCATTCTCATGCTCAAAAATACATGAGAACGTAATCGATCACACTTTTATCACTTTTTCGGGATCAACAAGGTTATACAAAAAAGGAACCCCCCGAAGTCCTATTTAAGTTCTTTTCAAACTCTCTAAACATGAAAAGATTGCCAAGCGATCTTGTTGTTTTCATGCTCGTTAAAGTATTTGAAGAAAGCTTCTATTGGGCGATAGTTTATCTCTTTTTCAATCCCATCAGAGTATTTTACGAAAAAGGAACTAAGAGAGTTCTCTTTTGAGCGTTTTTTCAGACTCTATAATCATGAAAAACCTTCGATTTTTCTATCTTTGGACTCGTTAAAAAAATATCGAAAGACCCGTAATGGGACCAAACTACTCCTTCATAGGGTTTGTTAAACATACTCCGAGGGACTCGTCCGAAGGATGAGCTTACATCAACAAGCATATGTTATCCTCCTTAAGCTTGCGTAAAAATAAAGAGGTACTTGCCAGAAATGGTGAGGGAAAATTTGGGAAAGGGATGTGTTTTCGTATTCATATTATTGGCAGTAAGTGTCTCTCTTGAACATGACACCCCCCTCTTCATTATCTGAAGTCGGTTTGGGAAATCCATTTTTCTTTCATTCGACTTGCTATAAGGTCATATCCTAAGTCGTCTCTGAGTCAGTGCTACCAAATCATTGGTCGTGTCATTCATATGTTCAAGAGAAGTTCATCTGAAACCTCTATTGAGTCAGCCATCTGCAGTTGTCCATTCTCTCTGTGTCGGCCTTCCCTGTGTCCATTTCAACTGACATCATACTATGTTTCACCTTCAAAATCTATTACTCATTTCATGTCATTGATGGGGGATACATCAAGGCCCTCCTGTGACGAGTTTTGTTCCATCGACTCCAGCTTATTATCCAGAAACAAGACTTAAAAATTATTTGGTACCTTGGAACTTGCATGCCTCAATGGTAGGTTTCCTCACTTTCGACAGTGGGTTTTCATCATTGACCCTTGATCGGGATATTCTGTCGAATGTTCAACCTCAACTCCTTTATTCACATTCGATGGATTGTATTGGTGTACCTTGGGATTCATTGACATTAATGGTGATTTCCCTCGCACTTGTTAATGGTTTCATCAATGACTGGTAATCAAGTGGTTTCTACCATGTTCGACTTCAACACTTGTAATCACAGGGTTAGATTCATACTTTCAGGTGACGGGATTGAATACCCTGGGTCTCATCTCTTTGACCTAGGCTGCGATGGAATATGTATAATTTTCTGACACATAGATCCACTTTGCATGTCTTGTGGCTATATCGTCTTAATTTGAATCTTCTTGCATAGATCCACAGTGTATTCTTGGTGGCTATGCGATATTTTGACGACATGGATCCACGGTGTATGATTGGTGGCCATGACCTATGTTTATGATGTCATCTATCTGTGATCTGAGTATGGGAATGCCTACCTCAGAGCTAGTATGATATTTTGCAGATGCTTGGTTGTTTGCAGGTTTCCGATTAGGTGTGCTCCTGGTTTCTGACACACACACGTAATTTACAAAGTATTTCAATTGTCACTGATTTCGGCCTCATACTTTGGGGGGCATTCTGTTATACATGATTTTGGTCATCTTGGTGATGTATTCACAATGGTGTACTTAGGCTCCCAATAATAACTTTCTCCTGAGAAGAATGGCATTTATCTCCTTCCAGAAAACATATTGTCAAAGTGAGTTCGTAGGCTGCTTATATCCTAGGGTGCGAGAATGACCCATTCTCGCAGGCTACCTTCATCTAGGGTGTGAACCTCTCACACTGTACTCTATATACAGGGTGCGAACATGTTTTCAAGATTGGAAAAGAGAGGAAGTCTTGAGGCTTCTAGAAGGGAATCTTCTAGAAGAATGAGTTGGCGTTCATATGGTTGTCATTTTACTGGTTTCTCTGATTTTATGGGATCATTCTCATCCATGTAACCATCTCACCCTCTCCTATATATTGAAAGGATTCTCATGGAAAAGGTTAAGCAAGATTAATTGAAGAATTGGTGAAGGAATTGTGTGGAGAACCCTGCTTGAACAGAAGCTTGGAGATTCTAATAAGACTATCAAGAGGAATTGGATCTTCTTCATACAAGTACAGAGCGTTTTTTTGTGTTGGAACCAAGAGTCACCGAAAGGAATCTTGCGACATCAAGGCGATTAGGTTGTATCTTCTACTTTCAATTAATATGATACAGCGGCATGTCCTTTTCCCATAAAGTCATTCTCACTTTATTGTGTAATTCCTTGATCATATGCATAAGTCGACGATCGAATATCTTTAGCTACCTTTACTTTGGCTGGTTTTTTTTGTCTTGATCTTGACCTCATGAGAGCACCTGAGCGAAGTAGGAGCAACAGAGACTTAAGGAAGCGATACAAAGGTATGTCACTTGTTCCTCCTTACTAGCTAATTCCACGGTCATAACTTAGGGAAAGAGTCACGTCCTGTCCTATTTTTTTCTAGATCTAGGTGGATCTAGGGAGATCTATTAGTGTCCACACCTACCAATTAGTCTAATAACAAGGTGTCTTCTTTGTTATGAAATTTTTCAATACTTCCATGATCTCCCCTTTTAAACCCTCCATCATCTCTTGTAGTTCGTCTTTTGTTACTATCTTCTTTTGTAAATCATTTATGTCCCTACGCATTTCTTCACATACATCAAGAGTCCAAGTAGGATTTTCTGGAGGCTTATTTGGTGTAGAAATTCCCTTTTTGGGTGGTGTTGGAGCCACCTTTGTTTTTTAGCTGTTTTTAAATTTTATATTTTAATGCTTGAAGTCGAGAGTTGGTTTTCGTATTTTCTTTATTTCCCCCAAATTTTCAGAAATCCCATCACGCAAGAAACGATGGTTATCATACTCTTAAGGCAAGTTTAATTTTTTGTTTAAATGAGTCTCCCCTTTTTTTACCTCGGGATGTCGCATGTCGGGAGTTATAGATCACATAGTTTACAAGCCCTGAGGACCGAAACGACGAAATAACTTTAAAGGTTTACCGAGGTCAGTACTGAGAGTAAAGATATTCTAAACCACAGTTAAGCATCATCGAGATTTCGTGTCTCGGCATTTGCTAGCTCCAAAAGTCTTACTGTCGTAACCCCGTTATCTGAAATCACGAGACTCTGTTTTAGTAACACGGGTTAACTTTAAAGGAAAAAAGTTTACCCGTGGTTGATCTGTATCGGGAATTCGCAACTCGGCATGTTGTTACCTCAAAAGCTATATGTTTGAAGCCCTGAGTCATGAAGTTGTGATATATTTTAAAACATAATTAATTAAACACTTAATCCGATTTTATCTTCTAATTAGATAGATCACATCTTCGTGATATCGTGATTTCACAACTCGGCATACACTCCTCCCGGAAGCTTTACCTTCACAGCCCCGAGTCGCAAAGTCGTGATATAATTTTAAACATAATTAATTAAACTCTTAATCCTGGTTGCATTTTTAATAACTAAAACTAATTATCGCAGTCTCGGGTTTTAAAGACTTGAAGGGTTAGAGTGAAAACTCCCAATGAACCGAATGCCAAAAAATTAGTTAACGTTTAATAAAGCCTGATTAATTAAGCTAAGCCAACATTTCCCATGTTTTGATACATGCACAGTATACGAGGAAATTTTAAATTTTCCTTGCGCCAACTTGCATTACGAACTGTCAAAATTTATGACAATAATTAGAAACGAGGCGAATCGACAAGAAAGGATTGGATTTTTATTGCTGAATTTTTATTTAAGAATGATTTGACCATTCTGCTCCTGAAAAGTACCAAGTTTTAAATGGTTGAATATATAGATCTTTTATTTGTTTTCACAAATTCATTTCTATATTACGCAGAGAAAAATTTTCTCAGCAAACTAACTTCTGTATGTATAGATATTTTTATCACAGAAGAGATAAAGCAGAATCCCCTGCCATGGCCCCACAAAAAGTGTCTAAAGCCAATGTAGAGGTTTCAGGATAAGGTTCAGACAACGTCTATGATACTTCACCTCGAAGTGTCGACTCTGTCAAGACCTGGTCATATGTTTCTGAGTTTCTACTGTCTGAATTGGTAGATTATTCAGATGATTCCAGTGACAATGAAAAATATGACCTGACCACCAAATATAAGACCGTCGTCCAGGATGGAATGCATAAAGTGGCGGCCAGGCCATGACTGATCCCTTACTACGATATGGTCTAGTGGGCATTAGACCATGTAGATATACCAACCAGAACCATCGTCAACAAACAGAGGGTCACCATTGTAACTTTCAGACCGGAACAATTACAGGCTATATACGAGTTGCCAACCATGTTAGACTTCGCATACAATGCCGAATTCCTGGAGAATTTTAAATAGAAGGAATGTGTGCAATACGACAAGAGTATGTCTGATTTAATCAAATATTGTGTTTCACACCCTGCGAAGTTCAGGGTGGATAGTAATGGCATCTATTCGATCTCTTCATTGGAACCACAGTTTAAATATGTAGCTATGATGACCTGCAGATTATATGGGATAGAGGACACCACACATTTTTTTCTTCAGTGGGTGCCTCTAATACATACAATCACCGAAGGTTGTTCTTTCAACTGGGCTAAAATATTGTCTGATAGTTTGACTAGTCGGGTTACAGAATATCAAGCGCAGAGGGTGAGTGGGAAAATCGCTTCATTATTTATGTTTGCATATATCATGGACGCCATGTGTTTTCTAACTCCTTTTCCCTTAATGAGCTGGAGCTGGACTCCATCGAAGGCCGAGCCTATCCACGTCTACCATTCAAAGCTGTGGGAAAACAAGGCTTCGGAATTTGTGTATGAAATCTTTAACTAGGTAATGGTACTATTGCATGTCACTATCTTTGGCCACCCACCACCTAGGATCTCAGACAGTATCATGGTAAAACTGAGCAGTATAGCCGACTGGTATGTGGAAGCAGAATTTTCATATCTCAGGGTTTTCGATGCTTCTGTTCCCCCGCATGCCTTACCATTGTTGATACCCGATAGGCTGGCTTGTCGTGAGATCACTAGGCAAATCGTAATCGGTGGCGTAAGCAAGGAACTCAAGGGATATTCTAAGAAGGTATGGCCACCTTTTCCTATTCATTTAAACTCCTATTCTTTGTTAGATTTCGGGCATGCTAAAGATGAGGCCACAGCCCTGGAAGACCTAAAATTGGTTCATTTCGAATTCAAGAAGCACAATCCACATAGGTTCGTAAGTAATCACTTGGCCAGTTGCAGACTTAAAAGGTTCGAGCACGAAAATTCACCTTCGGATGACATCTTTTGAGCCACAAGATCTTATGCTGAGGTTTTGGCTCGAATACAAGCCCTGACACTCGAAGAGAGGGCCGATGTTTTAAAATTTCAAGAACATCGGCGGAGTTGTCTTGCCCTAGTATTATGGGGTGAGAATCCAATGACAATAGAAGTGCAACAAAAAGAAGCCAAAGGCTCCAAATATTCAACACCCAGGCAAGAAGGGCACCAGGATAGGGAAGAGAAAACTGAGGTCCTGAAATAAGAAGCACAGACCCCCAATCCACCGAAAAAGCTGACAACAGTTGTCAACCCAGGCCAATTGTCGAAGCAGGTCGGGAATCCCATCACTTCCATTACCCCCCTATAGTCCACTAAAGGGGCCACCGACGCCGGATGGATTTGGCGAAGAATTAAGACCTATAACCATGGATGAGCTTCCTCCGAATGAATTCTTTTTTGATAAAAAGAGAAAAGCGGTGGTAAAAAGAGAATTTTATCAAGAAGCAGGATCAACGACTAAGAAATTTAAGGTGTTGACTGATGGGAAAGACATGAAGAAAGATGAGTTCGCGACTAAAATAGTAGGAACCTTGGGAGCCTTTTCTACAGCCAATCAATACTCAGTCTGTGTTTTGAAAAATTAGCTGAAGTGAACAAATCGCCTCATCAAAACACTAGAAACTAAACTAGCCAATGCAAAGGAAGCTGCCAGAGACTAGGCGAACACAGGAATAGAACAAGCAAGAGCAGCCGATAAAAAGGAAATCGAGTTGCTCAAAGATAAGATCGAACAAGCAGAGTTGGTAGCTCACACCAGTCAAATACAAGTATGCCAGCAAAGGGACTTGATAGGGCAGCTACAGGCTAGATTAGAACTCGCCGAAAGCCAACTTATAAATATCGGGACGTTTCAGGCCCAGGTTATGGAGATTCAAAGCAGAGTTTCTGCAGCCCAACAAACTTTACTTGCCATGAAAAAAATAATTCGGGACAACTGCTTACTTGTTGATTAAGTATTGGAAAAATAATATGTCAGAGAGAGAGAAACTGGAGCAGCTTGGGTCGCATTTCAAGAGGCTGTAATAGCTATAAAAAACAGGGGATCAAGAAGTAGTTCCAAGTTTTCCATTTCATAACAGACCAGAGGTAATATTTTGTTGAAAGAATGGGAGCGCAGTATATCAGAAGGCAAACTGCAAGCCAAAAAGGTAATGAAATCCTTTGAAGAGGCTTTTGGTTCTATAGATGGAAATCTGTTAGGCATTGATAGCAGGAGAAATGTTGAAACACTGAGCCAAATGAATGTAGCGAAACTCTTGCTTGATATAAATGAGAAAGAAGAAAGAGATTTGGCCGAAGTCTCACAAGTAACTCTCATAGACATAGTCCAAATATATAAATGGATTATTAAACCAAGTGTGCGATTGTGTGTTATCGACACCCTAGACCAACATATGGAAGAAAGGTTACCACAATTAGTCAAATATTGTTACATTTTCGAGGCCAATTGTCAAGCAGAACCTTTTGGGTTGATATCTCGGCTAGTGGAAAAATGCTTCACTTATACCGAGCATGCGAAAGGGTAATCTTTGGTTACCAAATAAAGACAGAGATAAAGAAATGAAATGATTGATCTCCTTCTGGTCATAATTGAAAATCCTGTAATGATTGAGATTCCATCATGTGTAAAATTGTATAAATATACATTAGAAATAAAGAATAAAGGCTAGACCTTTTGGGTCGATTGTAATAGAGGTTTTCTCCCAAGAATCAATATAAAGAACATCCGAAGATTCTCAATTCCGTCACGACTGTGTTATGAGTTTGTTTCCTTGTATTTAATATTTAACTTCATTTCATATATGTATCTGATGAATGTTTCGCTATAACTTAGTAAAACTTCTACTATAGTGAATCAATCTTAGTTTTTCTGTATTGTTTACCATTTTTCCTCTGTATTGGTTATTAGCAGATACAAGACTAGTGAACGTTCAGAATTCCATATATATATTTTATGCTTCATCAGATTATTTTTGTACCTTTTTCTTCTTCTGTTTACAAGTGAGATTCTCCCTTGATAGGAGCCTCACATAATAGACAGCTAAATGTTTTCGTGGGATGTGATTGAAAGGGACATAAACATCCAAGAACAGTTGGAAGCTAGACAAAGACAACCTAGACATCAGCCCTAGCTTCCCTTGACGAAGGTTGACTTTTCTTTCTTCTTCATCTCTCACTCACTTTTGGATGCCTAGACATTGTACTTCTAAGCCTTAAGTACAGACTCTGGAACAACATCTTTTTGGCACCGTTTCCAGGGACCAAAGTTGCGAAACCTATTTCCCTGGGAAAATGACAGTTTTCATTGAAAGTTTCACCCTTTGATGAACAAAGAGTGAACACCTTGAAAGGGTTTCTAATATTTCACTTGGCGACTCCACAAATAATAAACTGGCATCTGGTCAAAGGAATACCAAACAAAACCTAGATGGTAAATAGATCATGCCCATTACTGATCCCAAGAAGATTCTAAAGGCGAGAGGCTCTCTTAAGCCAACCGTTGCAGCCTATAAGCTTTAAAAACCACAACGGAAGACCAAGAGTTCTTCTAAACCTTCAACTTTGTGCAGTCCACCTTTCGACCCCAAGAGTCTAACATCAACCTACTCTGAAGTTAGAGGTGAGATCCATCTGACAATCCCCTTAGTACACAAAGGAAAAGGCCCCGCTGAAAATTTGTCAGCAGTTGATACACCATCGTTTATTTAGTTAAATTTCTCGACCTCACCTAATCCTAAAGAGTATATTACACACTCGGATTCTACACCCGTCGGTTCACCTGATTACATCTCTTTCAAATCTGAGGAACCAAGCCCTCGCATTCCTTATCACTCATCCTTAGCTTTTTCACCTCACGAAGAAACTAAAGAACCACTTCTAATTTTCCATAACCCCCTTTACAACTTTCCACTGATATCGATGGCAGCCACCGGAGGAGGATGTGGAGGTGTTATCGAACGAGGAGTTGGAGGTAAAGGACCTGTTCCTCCTCCCATAGTTTTATCTAAGGTGGTGGCAAGATACACCCCTCTAGTCTTGCCTGTTCCTCTACACAACCTCCCTGAGAATTATATAAAAAAATTGTCAAAATTTACCGAGGGAGATTTAACCGCAATCGAACACATAAATTTCTTCGATCAATTCACAGACATCCTAGGTATTGAACATGAAGATGTGTATTCGAGGCTTTTCATCCAAACCTTTGAAGGTCAGGTCCAAACTTGGTTTCGGAGTCTACTTGCAGGATCTATCTTGTCCTATGATGCCTTGGAAGATGCCTTCCTTAGAAATTGGGGCGAAAGAAAGGACAACTTGTACTATTTAACTGAGTTTGGATCTTTAAGAAAGAAGAATTCAGAAACAGTTATGGATTTTATTCAAATATTCAAGAAACTCTATAACAAAATCCCAGCCGAAGTTAAACCGTCCCAACCCGCAGCCAAAGTAACCTTCGTGGGAGATTTCAAACCAAATTTTGCACTTCTTTTAAGGGAAAGAAGGGGAGCTACTTTAAACCAAATGCAAGATGATGCTGTGGAAATTGAGTCAAATATGATGGCTTCCGGTAATTTAAAAGCTAAAGTAGAAGCGGGAAACCGAGAAAATAGATGCTTTAGAGAACAAGCGGGACCATCAGGGTCTAATAGATACACAAATGACAAAGTAGACGATATGGCCAGAATAATTAAGGAACTGACTAATAAGATTTCCAGGATGGAGCCAGAACAGGCCAAAACTGATTCTTTCACCAAAAAGGACTTCAGGAGGAACCCAAACCCCCTTAATCAACAAAGACAGGTAAAAAACGAAGATCAGAAAATAAAAACTCCCCTAAAGAATGAAAATTTTATAGGAGGGAATGATCTACAAGATTTCAGAGATTTGGAGGATGATGTCATGAACTTAGGTGATGACTGCACACAACCTTATCTGACTAAAGAAGATGATGAAAAATCCCTAAACACCCAACAATCGTCAATTAAAGGTGAAGACGGATATTATACCGACCTTTGCAGCTATCAAGAAGCAACTGATGCGATAATGGCTGAAGTCCAACCAAGGTATAACTTAATATCTAAGTGCAATCCCATTTCAAATACTCAACCTAAGAAAATTCTCCCAAGAGGGAAAACTTATGAGCCTACCCAGGAAGAAACAATGCTACCTAATAGCAAAATGAAAGTGGTAAACACGCTAGACCCAGAAGCGAAGAAGGTTGAGACCCAGACAGAGGGAACCGAAGCAGCTAATACAAATACACCTCTGACCAAGACTAAGAGTAATAAGTCGGTCAAAACCAATACGTTGGAGAAGAAGTGTTCCGAAGTCCCATCTAAAGAAACAGACAAGGCTGGCAGAGCTTTCAGTTTCGAGAATGAAATAAATAAAATCAAGATACCAATTCCTCTAGTAGAACTAGTAAAAAACCTAGTTTATCGAAAACATATTACCAAGGTGATAGGTGTTTCAAAGCAAGAAAGCCAGTCTGACATCTTAAATTTGGAAGATGATAAACCCAGTATCACTTTTGGCCCACACTTTGAAGGAGCCAGAGACACTGTCGCTCCCTTTTATATCTCCTTAAACGTGCATGACCAATTACTACAAACTACATGTTGGACTCCGGAGCCTCACATAACGTGATGCCTAAAATTATTATGGATAGGCTGGGACTCCAAATTACCAGACCTTATGGAGACCTCTACTCCTTTGATTCGAGAAGAGTTAAATGCATGGGAATGATAAAGGATTTGGTAGTCACCCTGGCACAAGTTCCAGTTAAGAGTGTTTTCATGGATGTGGTTGTCGTCGATATTCCCCCCAAGTACGGCCTAATGTTGTCTAGATCCTGGGGAGCCAAGATTGGGGGGTCTCTTCAACTAGATATGATGTTCGCCACAATTCCTTTGTTTGGTGGGAAATTTACTTGGTTGTACAGGGAGACGAGGTTAGCATATACGTTGAGCAACCCTCAAAATCCTAACAATTTCCCTATCTACATTGCCGATCAAGATTTGGGAAATTGTATCTTATCTTTCGACAACGGTTTATATGGTGGCACATAGGAAAAAGATATAGATCAGGAAGAGTCGGGTAACATGACCAAAGATATATCTAACACCGGTATCTGGAAGATGTTTTTTGACGGTGCCCTGTCATGCGAAGGAGCCGGTGCAGGAGTCTTTTTTGTGGCACCCAAAGAAAGGTTCGGTGTCCCTTTTTCTTACAGACTACAATGGGATATAGATTATACTAACAATGTATGTGAATATGAAGCCTTGGTCTTAGGATTAGAGGCTGCCAAGAAGCTAAGTATAAAAAACCTAGAGGTATACGGGGATGCAGAGTTAATAGTCAAACAAATAAATCGGAAATACCAAGCCAAGAACCCCAGATTAAGATCATACAGAAACTGTGTCTGGGACCTAATGGAAAACTTTTTCTCCAACGTAAATGTACACTTCATCCCGCGCACAGAAAACTTGCAGGCTGATGCACTAGATAAAGCGGCTTCAACTTTCGCTCCTCCTACAGCCTTTAAATTAAAGTATCACATAGAGATAAAACACAGACCATTTATACTAGACAACATACGACACTGGCAGGTTTTTGAAGATGATGAACAAATTAAGAAGTTTCTCGAAGCAGTAGGCGAATTTTCTGAAACTCACATAGATCAAGAAAATCAGAATGATCATACGTGGACTATGCAAGAAGGGGAGGACCCTCAAGATTTCCAAGAAAAAATTGCAAATCATTGCATGTTGGTCCTAAAAAATAACCAGATTCTGAAAGGACTGATCCCTCTGGAAAGGATTTTTGATCAAAACGACATGCTTGTAAAATCCACCTTACAACCCCAACCAAAAGAAGTGGAGGACTATCATATAGGAACCAAAGAAGAATCCAAGATGGTAAAAATATCTAAATTCCTCCCTCCCAAAGTAAAAAGTAAGTATAAGGACCTACTCAGATAGTATAAAGACGTTTTTGCCTGCTCTTATGATGAGCTAAGAACATACAACACTTCCGTAATTGATCACAAGATACCTCTAAAGCCTGGGGTCAAACCATTTAGGAAAAAGATTAGACAGATCAAACCCATTTTCTTGCCTGTGGTCGAAAGAGAAGTTAAGAAACTTTTAGATGAAAAAATAATAGTACCTCTGAGATATTCCAACTGGGTAGCAAACCTGGTCCCGGTCAGAAAGAAGAATGGGGAAATCAAATTGTGTGTGGATTTCAGAAATCTAAATAAGTCGTCTCTTAAGGAAAACTATCCGCTGTCCAAAATGGACCATGTGCTAGAAAAGGTAATTGGAGATAAAAGAATGTCTATGATTGATGGTTTCTCTGGATATAATCAAATTTCCATGAATGAACAAGATAGAGAAAAAACTGCTTTCACTACACCGTGGGGTACGTTCATGTATGATAAAATGCATTTTGGTTTGATGAATGCAGGAGCCATGTTCCAGTGCACTAAGGACATCGCTTTCATCAGTGAGAGGGATAAGTTCATAGTCATCTATCTCGACGATTTGACAGTTTTCTCTAAAACTGACGAAGAGCATCTGATACATCTTAAACAAACATTCGAAAAATGTTGCAGGTTTGGTCTATCCTTAAATCCAAATAAATCACACTTCGCCATGTAGGAAGGTAAACTTTTGGGTCATATTGTATCTAGGGATGGAATTAAGATTGATCCTAAGATGGTTGAAGTGATAGACACTATAAATATTCCCAGAAATGTAAAAGAGATTCAATCTTTCTTAGGAAAAATAATTTTTTTACCAAGATTTATCCCAAATTTCGCTGAGATTGTAAAATTGATCACAGGTATGCTGAAAAGGGACAGCGAAGTAAAATGGACGACCGAGGCCAAAGAGTCATTCACACACATTAAGAAAGTCATAAGCGAGGAACCTGTGTTGGCAAGCCCCGACTATCTAAAAGAATTTCTTATTTTCTCATTTTCCTCCGAACACACGATTGTCGCGGTTTCGAACAACCGATCATCTTTTTCAAAAAGAGCCTTAGAGACGCAGAACTTAAGTATGATATAATAGAAAAACAAGTGTACGCCATGGTAAAAGCATTGAAGGAATTCAAAACATATGTATTACACTGCAAGATAATTACGTACGTGCCTACCAGTTCTGTGAAAGATATTTTGGTACAACTAGATAGCGATGGAAAAAGAGGACGATGGCTTGCCAAAATCCAAGAATTTGAACTGGAAATCAAACCGACCAAATTGATAAAAGGACAAGGCCTGGCCAAACTTTTAGCTGAGTCGAATTTCAGAGCCCTAGGTATCAATTTCCTGCAAGAATGCGACGAAAGCATATATATAAGCGAGGTCGAGGAACAAACAGGCCCAAATAGGATCGAAGAGAAGTTTGTATCATCAGGCTGGTACAGAGACATAGTATCATACCTGCTGACTCTAAAATTCCCAAGTGAACTATCACCATCAAAAGCTAGGACTTTAAAGCTTCATGCGGTTAAATATTGTATCGCCGAAAATCAACTATATTGGAATGACCCACTCGGTTTCTTGTTAGTCTACTTAGTCGAATCGGAAACAGAGCGCGTTATAAATGAATTTCATGAAGGAGTATGCAGGGGGCATCACGCTTAGAGAGCTACAGCTTACAAAATTCTGAGGGCTGGGTACTACTGGCCAAAACTTTTCTCGAACGTTAACACCAAAGTCCGAGCCTGCAACCCTTGTCAACTTTTTGCAGGAAAACAGAAACTCCCGGTGCTACCTTTAGTTTCAGTCAAAACTGAAGCCCCGTTTCAACAATGGGGTCTAGACTTCATAGGAGAGATTAATCCTCATTCTAGCACCCAACACAAGTGGATATTAACTACCACAGATTACTTTACTAAATGGGTGGAAGCCATTCCAACCAAAAGGGCAACCGACTCGGTGGTAATGGATTTCTTAGAAGACAACATTTTGTCTAGATTTGGCTGCCCCCGAAAGATACTCACAGACAATGCCCAAGCCTTCAAATCTATGGCTATGATCAGCTTCTATCAAAAGTATAACATCGTTCTTGGCCATTCCACATCGTATTACCCCCAAGGAAATGGACTGACCGAGTCATCTAACAAGAGCCTGGTCAATATAATTAAGAAAGTGTTGGATGAAAACAAAAGGTCTTGGCATGTGCATTTAAAATACGCCTTGTGGGTGAATCACATAAGAACAAAAAAATCTATCAGCATTTCCCCTTTTCAGATGGTATATGGGACATATGCAGTGTTACCTATAAATCTAGCACTCCCAATGATGACATTATGGCAAGATCAGAAAGAATAACCCAATCATGTCACCAAGAGGATAAATCAGCTGATTGAGGTTCAACCTCATAGGGTCGAAGTAGATGAAAAGTTGCAGATGTACCAAGATGACATGAAAGAATTATTCGACCGTAGGGCAAAGGACAGGCACTTCCTCCCAGGTGATTTAGTATTAAGATGGGACGCAAGGAGGGAGGAAGCAACAAAACATGGTAAATTTGATCACCTCTGGTATGGGCCATTGAGAGTCTCAGCTCTTGAAGGAAAAAATTATTTCCTATTAGAAAATATTGACTGTGAAATCCTCAATTCCCCTGTCAATGGGCGTTATCTGAAGCATTATATGACATAAGCAGTCGCCCAAAAAAAAAAAAAAATTAATAATATTGTATATATAGGATTCCTACATATAAGCATACACAATGTTTCATTACGCATGCTATTTCGTTTTTTGTTTTTTTTCAAAAAAATTTCATAGGTAAGTCTATTTTCAATATAAGCAAGCTTGTAGAATTAAAGACGCAAGTATTTTTTTACAGTCGATACCCTTAAAAAAAGAAAGAAAGAAAGAAAACCTTGATACTTTTCATATTGTCCTTTTTCAAGTTTCGGGATATAAACAAAGGAATAAATGAAAATCGGTGTGTCGGGAAATAAATCGTCTTAAACAGGTGATAGAATTTTTTTTTTGATATTTTGGAGACAAAATGAAACGGTAAGGTAAAGGTAAGAATTCCTAAAAGATTTTTTTCGAAAGGATCTCAAAGAAAATCAAGATGACCCCATAAGAATACGACAATATCGTCTAAAATAAATAAATAAAAGAACATTTATGTAGTTAAATGTTTACAAAAGGATAAGACGAAATGAATGAGTCACACAAAGTGAAGCACCTCCAAAGAAATTAATCATTTATTGTGTCCCCACAAACCAAAGGTTCGTTTTAAATTTCTTGACCCCTGTTTTTTTTTAGTCTACGAATCTCTATCCGCCACCCTTCTTCTTGTTTTCAGATTTACCTTTTTTGAAAAACCAATATCTTTATGGTTTTCATACATGGGGACAAGAGGTTACGTTTCAACCTTGAAAAGCTTCGAAGCAGATTGTGGAAATTAAGCTAGTCTTCACAAAAATTTTAGTCTCTTACCAAACAAAGGTTATGCATAGGTCGATCCTGACTTTTCTAGGTCCTTCAACATATTCAAAGGATTGAGGCTTGCTCAAATAGAAAACCCCCAAAAATTAATTTTTCCCTTTTTCCCTGCGAATGAGGGTGTGGTGAAAGTTAAGGGAAGGTTGGTACCGAGTAATCAAATTAATTTGACAGACCTATAATGCAAAATATTACACAAATATCATCCCTCAGACAAACTGATTGCCCCCACTTCGCGCTCTAAAAAATCAATTATAAGACAGATGGTGAAAGGAAATTCAGAAATGATTTCCCCCATCTAGTCCAAAAGACGATGAAAGGAAATTAAAAAATGATTGCCCTCGTCTCATCATTTAAATGCATAAGTACATTTCGAAGTGGTGAAAGGAAATTCAGTAAAAAGGGGCCAGATAAATTCATCGGGGTACTGA
>JZKD02S0910362.1:0-13973 GCA_000966675.3 Picea glauca
CAACTCCTAGAACTTTAAAGTTAAATCAAATCTAGTAACTAGGGTCTACCCCCCTTGGCTTCCCTAGGAGTAAGCCTAGAAGGAAGATGTTCCAATCAAGGTGACAGTGTGGACTGTGAACCTAGGCATTGTGCCTCCATGGACACACTAAGCGAGCTGGACTTTGCTCAAGTTTGCAAGTGTGTATTAGGACGGCAACAGAGTCCATTTGGTCGATAGTTTGTTTCATCTTATGAGGATCCAAGAGTGGAGGATCCAGTATGGATACTGTTATCACACAATTTGTACTTTGATAGAAGAAGAGGCAAATGGAAAGCAAATTGGCGAAACGAGTGACAATCCTATCACTATCACCTCAATAGGGTGTCTCCTTCTATTTAGGGTGGTAGGCCCAGGGGAGACGTCCTCGGTGACCTGGGGTTTTGAGAAGGGAAAGGGAAAGCAACTAGGTAAAGGGTCCACTCTCACAAGTCACCACCAATCAGAAAGTCTAGTTTAAATAACCAATTAAGATGTAATATGCAAGAAGTGTACTTGACCGGAACAAAGCAATAGGAAAACTATATACTTGCAAGAGCACTTGTTGGTTAGCACTTCATAAAAAACCATTGACTTTCTTAAATAAAGCAATTTGTTGAATATCTTGAAGTAAATAGAAACCTTATAACAACAATGTTTATAGAGCAATAGTTCACATAAAATGTCTTAAAACTAGCTTCAAAATGACTAAAAACCATTAACCCTTGAAGTCATATCATTAGCATTTGACAAAAGCACGTAAGACAAACTATAATTCAGCCTTTACAAGTGCTTTATGAGCTTTTAATACTGCATTAAATGGCTGCAACTTACTTTAATAACAACAGCTAGTAGGTTAGTAGATCAAGCTATTCTAGGGTTAGAAAGTGTTAGTAGGTTGTTCAAGAATACGTTTTGAAGGTTGTGTTGATCAAATACTCAATGGAGATCTTAGACTAGTGCTTTCTTAGGGAAAAATGGAGTCAATAAAGTGGCAGCAAATGTTGAAGAAGCAAGATGATAATAAGAGAACCAAAGACAAGAGGAGTTGATGGATGAAGTGTTGGTAAGCCATGGCTTCAACCACCAAACCCTATGGGAAAATGACTACTAAGGTGTAGGTAACCCTAGGCCTTAGTAGATTTTCCTCCCTCTTTAACTCAAAGAATGAAGCAAGTGACGGCTAAGATGAAGCAACCAATGTTAGGGTGTTGCAATGGCAAGGCCCTTAGCAATGGCTTCAAGAAAAACGGTTCCTTGGCACAATCTAGTAGGTCGATAGCAATTGAGATAAGGACAATAACATGTGCTTAATCTCCTAGGGTTTCAAGCTAGCAATTTCATAATCTTTAACAAAATGCAAAGTAAAGATACTATAACCATTCAAAAGAAAGAAGAATTGCAGAATTTTACTTACATTCACTAAGAATAATCTAGCACATCACCTAGTTGTAAACTTCCACCAAGAAAATGCCAAAAAACACCAAGAATAGCCTTCCTTCAACAAGTGCACACTAAATTTCAGTCATAAAACCCTAATTAGGGCGCAAATTTCAGACCTCACAAGTGTGAGTGAAAGATGATGAAAAATACGAGGCAATTTCCCGTTATTTATACAATACCAAAGACAAAAATTAGGTCAAAAAGGCTGACATGGCCAGTTACAAACAATATCCAATTTCTACATTAAATGTCACAAATAAACCCTAAATCAAGCTGCTAAGGTGACGTCATGCCCCTTTAGGGTGATGTTAGGCCCTTTTTGGGCAACGTTGGCCTCCTGGAGAAAAACGTTAGGCCTTCTTGGGCCTCGAGAGCCTGCCACATGTGCCACTTGGCACACAACTGTGTCCAAAACATCCCAAAACATTGGATGACGTCATGGGCCTTCCAAGGCCTACATCATGATGGAAAGGGCACAACCCCCCTGCCCCTGGTGAAACGTCCTCCTCTCTCTCTGATGGAATCCTCTGATGTGTCTCTGCCCCCTGCTAGTGTCTCAGCATCCATCTGGTGGGCTTTTAGCCCCATGCAGGTCTGAAATAATCATCTCCCCATGTGTACCTGTCCATCGGGGTACCTGTCCATCGGGTGTGGCCCTGCAACATCAACAGATACGCCCTCCATGGGCTCATAAGTCACAGGGATCATAGCAATGTCAATCACATCTAATCATCAAGTTTATTAAACANCAACTCCTAGAACTTTAAAGTTAAATCAAATCTAGTAACTAGGGTCTACCCCCCTTGGCTTCCCTAGGAGTAAGCCTAGAAGGAAGATGTTCCAATCAAGGTGACAGTGTGGACTGTGAACCTAGGCATTGTGCCTCCATGGACACACTAAGCGAGCTGGACTTTGCTCAAGTTTGCAAGTGTGTATTAGGACGGCAACAGAGTCCATTTGGTCGATAGTTTGTTTCATCTTATGAGGATCCAAGAGTGGAGGATCCAGTATGGATACTGTTATCACACAATTTGTACTTTGATAGAAGAAGAGGCAAATGGAAAGCAAATTGGCGAAACGAGTGACAATCCTATCACTATCACCTCAATAGGGTGTCTCCTTCTATTTAGGGTGGTAGGCCCAGGGGAGACGTCCTCGGTGACCTGGGGTTTTGAGAAGGGAAAGGGAAAGCAACTAGGTAAAGGGTCCACTCTCACAAGTCACCACCAATCAGAAAGTCTAGTTTAAATAACCAATTAAGATGTAATATGCAAGAAGTGTACTTGACCGGAACAAAGCAATAGGAAAACTATATACTTGCAAGAGCACTTGTTGGTTAGCACTTCATAAAAAACCATTGACTTTCTTAAATAAAGCAATTTGTTGAATATCTTGAAGTAAATAGAAACCTTATAACAACAATGTTTATAGAGCAATAGTTCACATAAAATGTCTTAAAACTAGCTTCAAAATGACTAAAAACCATTAACCCTTGAAGTCATATCATTAGCATTTGACAAAAGCACGTAAGACAAACTATAATTCAGCCTTTACAAGTGCTTTATGAGCTTTTAATACTGCATTAAATGGCTGCAACTTACTTTAATAACAACAGCTAGTAGGTTAGTAGATCAAGCTATTCTAGGGTTAGAAAGTGTTAGTAGGTTGTTCAAGAATACGTTTTGAAGGTTGTGTTGATCAAATACTCAATGGAGATCTTAGACTAGTGCTTTCTTAGGGAAAAATGGAGTCAATAAAGTGGCAGCAAATGTTGAAGAAGCAAGATGATAATAAGAGAACCAAAGACAAGAGGAGTTGATGGATGAAGTGTTGGTAAGCCATGGCTTCAACCACCAAACCCTATGGGAAAATGACTACTAAGGTGTAGGTAACCCTAGGCCTTAGTAGATTTTCCTCCCTCTTTAACTCAAAGAATGAAGCAAGTGACGGCTAAGATGAAGCAACCAATGTTAGGGTGTTGCAATGGCAAGGCCCTTAGCAATGGCTTCAAGAAAAACGGTTCCTTGGCACAATCTAGTAGGTCGATAGCAATTGAGATAAGGACAATAACATGTGCTTAATCTCCTAGGGTTTCAAGCTAGCAATTTCATAATCTTTAACAAAATGCAAAGTAAAGATACTATAACCATTCAAAAGAAAGAAGAATTGCAGAATTTTACTTACATTCACTAAGAATAATCTAGCACATCACCTAGTTGTAAACTTTCCACCAAGAAAATGCCAAAAAACACCAAGAATAGCCTTCCTTCAACAAGTGCACACTAAATTTCAGTCATAAAACCCTAATTAGGGCGCAAATTTCAGACCTCACAAGTGTGAGTGAAATATGATGAAAAATACGAGGCAATTTCCCGTTATTTATACAATACCAAAGACAAAAATTAGGTCAAAAAGGCTGACATGGCCAGTTACAAACAATATCCAATTTTTACATTAAATGTCACAAATAAACCCTAAATCAAGCTGCTAAGGTGACGTCATGCCCCTTTAGGGTGATGTTAGGCCCTTTTTGGGCAACGTTGGCCTCTTGGAGAAAAACGTTAGGCCTTCTTGGGCCTCGGGAGCCTGCCACATGTGCCACTTGGCACACAACTGTGTCCAAAACATCCCAAAACATTAGATGACGTCATGGGCCTTCCAAGGCCTACATCATGATGGAAAGGGAACAACCCCCCTGGGTCTAGGCCTGCCAAGCTGCCCTTGGTGAAACGTCCTCCTCTCTCTCTGATGGAATCCTTTGATGTGTCTCTGCCCCCTGCTAGTGTCTCAGCATCCATCTGGTGGGCTTTTAGCCCCATGCAGGTCTGAAATAATCATCTCCCCATGTGTACCTGTCCATCAGGGTACCTGTCCATCGAGTGTGGCCCTGCAACATCAACAGATACGCCCTCCATGGGCTCATAAGTCACAGCGATCATAGCAATGTCAATCACATCTAATCATCAAGTTTATTAAACATGTGCATAAAACCCCCTTTACCCGGACAAGTGTTCAAAGACATTATACTAATCTACAAGCCAAGTTTGGAGGGAACATTAGGACGTCCTATTGGGCTAATGTTCATTGGATGTGGGATGTTTCCAGGAGGAGTCAAACCTAGGCCATGTGAGTGGATGAGGTGGTAAGGGATGTCTGGGCAAGGGGTGCAATGATAGCAGGGAAATGTATGGCTTACTTGTGGGTGCCTCTGAAGAGGTTGAGTTGCACCTATCATGGATGCAAATGTTTCCAAGCCCATTTATGCCTTTTATCTTTTATTCTTATTTATATTTCTTTCAAGAGGCAATCAATCTCTTGGGTACATCTTATGGTTGTTTAAAACGTTAATTGCAATAACACATCTCGTCTTTAATTTCACATGCAATTTTACTTCTTTGTGGATTAATTATCTAAGTGTCAATCTTGAGTATTGTGGAACACTTGTGCTTTAAAGTTTCAAATATTTTATTAAGTGTTCTTTATGGTGTGATCCCTCAAGAGATAGCGCATCCCATTTGGAGGCATCTTCTTGTTGGATCTTGAGTGATTGTGGTTGCCATTGAAAAGCAATCCAATAGAGCAAGTGCTATTGGGGCATGCTTGGCTTAATGTAGATGATCTTCATGTTTTAAATATCTTTAAGTACCTACACATCTAAGCACTTGGTTGTTTTCCTTCCTTTGTATATTGTATAGCTTGTATCTCTTGTTCATAATTGTTGTACTGTCCTTTCATTCTTTATTGTAATTTTGTATCTAATTGTACCTTTGTAATCTTTGTAATCTTTTTGTAACAAAACCCCCTTAATATTAGTTGACCCCTTTGCCCAACCATAGGCACTAGTCCTAGTTGACTTAGGGAAGGGTTTGCTTGACATAAGTAGATAGTTGCATCTTGCATTGTTGCCTTTGCATCATAGGTTAGTCTTCCCCCCAACCTTGTAACTAATTAAAATCAACTCCTAGAACATAACGTTAATCATATCTAGTAACTAGGGTCTACCCCCCCTGGCTTCCCTAGGAGTGAGCCTAGATGGAAGAGGTTCAAGTCAAAGTGACAGCGTGGGCTTTGAACCTAAGCATTGTGCCTCCAAGGACACACTAAGTGAGCAGGACTTAGCTCACATTTGCAAGTGTGTATAAGGACGGCAACAGGCCCAATAAAATACATGAATACAAAGCAGTCACACTTTTGTCTCATCTGTTGACTGTGATAACAATCACAAGTGAAAAAATGTCCTCTAGTTACCCCTACATGTCAAGGGGTAACAAGTCCTAAGCGATCGGAAACATAGAAGATGAAGTAGATTTGTTTGTAATCGGAAACATAGAAGGTGAAGTAGATTTGTTTGTAATCAACGAGTTAGGATTTTGTATCTTAGCTTCAATATTTAAAGCTAGTTGGAAGGTGTGCTCCTTTGATGTACATGAAAGAGTTCAAGCTCCTTTTGAAGCTAAGGTAACAAGCCAAAAATAGACTTTACACAAAGAGTATCTTTAGACTCACTTAGCTTTAGTTTCAAGGAGATTTTGTTGAAGATGTCAATGAATTGTTGGATGGTCTATCCCGGGATATGTCAAAGTTGGAGCCATTTCACAAGCAACACATCCGTCTAACCTAAGGTTTAGAACCGTTTGTGGACAACATCCTTAAAGTCTTCCCGAGAGTCAATTGGATGTTGGTTGATGGCTGTAACTTGCTAGGTGTGGGTGTGCCACCATATAAGGGTATGATCCCCCATGTGAACTTCAACAACCAGAATTTTTCGACCTCTTTCAAGTTCGACTACGTCTTGAAATAATTTTCCAAACTGCTGATTCAAGGGTTGAGTTTGTCATTGATGAGAGCCCCATCAAACTTATGCGCAAACAGTTGGTGTCCAACTTGAAAGTCTTCTAAATAGTGGGGGCTTCCTGGTGAATAGTGGGTTGAGGATGAGGCTATGGTTGGCCTGTTGTTGACTGGTGATGATTTGTTGGAACATATTCATCATATCCAACATCATTTTTCACTGAAACACCTATTGTTGTTGTTGACTAACAAGGGTTTCCAGCTAGCGATGTTGTTCCTGCATTTGTTTGACCAAGATTTGGGAAGGATGGAATCTTGAGAGTCTCTAGAGTCAATTAAGGCTCCTTGTAAAACCTTAAAACTTTGACCTATACATGAGGCTCATGCACTTAAATTATTACAGTACAATGATGAATAGAATGATTTAAAACAGCTTAATAAATATAATGTAAGACAATTGCGATTACTCCATATGTTGTTCCTCCATGATCTATTATTTCCTTTAGCTCATTCACAGTTACGATTTTACTTACAAGTTGACAGATTTGTGGGGTTATAATATATATCAGGGGGATTGAGGTTTTGTTTAAAATCAGGCATCAAATACCAGACTACAAAATCAAGACTGTTTCAAAATTGAAATAACTCGATTACCTCAGCAGCAGTACCGGGAAGTGAACCAAGCCCAGCTTCTTTCAACTGTGAAAGGAATGCTCCAACACTGAAAACACAAGTGAAACAGTAAATGAAGATTGACAAATTCAATACAGNACAGGGATCATAGCAATGTCAATCACATCTAATCATCAAGTTTATTAAACATGTGCATAAACCCCCTTTACCCGGACAAGTGTTCAAAGACATTATACTAATCTACAAGCCAAGTTTGGAGGGAACGTTAGGACGTCCTATTGGGCTAATGTTCATTGCATGTGGGATGTTTCCGGGAGGAATCAAACCTAGGCCATGTGAGTGGATGAGGTGGTAAGGGATGTCTGGGCAAGGGGTGCAATGATAGCAGGGAAATGTATGGCTTACTTGTGGGTGCCTCTGAAGAGGGTTAGTTGCACCTGTCATGGATGCAAATGTTTCCAAGCCCATTTATGCCTTTTATCTTTTATTCTTATTTCTTTTTCTTTCAAGAGGCAATCAATCTCTTGGGTACATCTTATGGTTGTTTAAAACGTTAATTGCAACAACGCATCTCGTCTTTAATTTCACATGCAATTTTACTTCTTTGTGGATTAATTATCTAAGTGTCAATCTTGAGTATTGTGGAACACTTGTGCTTTAAAGTTTCAAATATTTTATTAAGTGTTCTTTATGGTGTGATCCCTCAAGAGATAGCGCATCCCATTTGGAGGCATCTTCTTGTTGGATCTTGAGTGATTGTGGTTGCCATTGAAAAGAAATCCAATAGAGCAAGTGCTATTGGGGCATGCTTGGCTTAATGTAGATGATCTTTATGTTTTAAATATCTTTAAGTACCTACACATCTAAGCACTTGGTTGTTTTCCTTCCTTTGTATATTGTATAGCTTGTATCTCTTGTTCATAATTGTTGTGCTATCCTTTCATTCTTTATTGTAATTTTGTATCTAATTGCACCTTTGTAATCTTTGTAATCTTTTTGTAACAAAACCCCCTTAATATTAGTTGACCCCTTTGCCCAACCATAGGCACTAGTCTTAGTTGACTTAGGGAAGGGTTTGCTTGACATAAGTAGATAGTTGCATCTTGCATTGTTGCCTTTGCATCATAGGTTANTCAGCAGCAGTACCGGGAAGTGAACCAAGCCCAGCTTCTTTCAACTGTGAAAGGAATGCTCCAACACTGAAAACACAAGTGAAACAGTAAATGAAGATTGACAAATTCAATACAGGAATGCTTGAAAATTAACTATAGAATGAGAAATTCATATCAATCCAGTGAAACTGAGAACCTGATACCAAGTGTGGCTGCTCCCTGAAAAACCTCTAACGGTGAAAATGCATGAACATGAATTTGAGGAACAACACTCTTCACAGCACGCAGAATATCCAAATATGTCTTCCCAGAGTATGCTGGATGGATACCTCCCTGCTTTCAAGTAACTGGAGATATTAGTAATACTGTTAACACTAAACTACCGATTCAAAAGCTTGTCTTTACCAACCAAGTGGATCCTTCCTTCTTTTCTAAGATGGTGAAGATTAGTACTACTCTAAAGCATTCATACTTGCCAGACAATAGAGGATAATAACAACCCCAAAAGAACGAAATAGGGCAAAGGACTGGAGTTTACAAATGCCAGTATAAGAATGTATTAGATGATTTCTTCATATGCCGCCACAAGTTAATCACTCCATGCCTTATTCAACCTTATGAATCCATGCACACAGGAATGACAGTAATGCCCAAATAGATACAAACCAAGAATACAACATTTAAATTATTCATGTTAACAACGTTAGTATATCTAGAACATACAACTATTTTCTGTTTTTATTATCATTGTGGGGATGAACAAACTAACCACAAAAAGCTATTTTTCACATTATTCCAATCCATACTTCCAACGTCCACAGATGCAGTGCGATCAAGTGCAGGTACAAAAATTTTGGAAGCTAGGTTTTCTAATGCAGGTGTGAAACACATGTTTTACTGGAAAAATAAAAACCCATAGATAAGAGCAATACAAGGCAGAAACCAGATTTGCAAACATGCAGCCCAGTTGCGTGAAGGAAAAAATGTTTTATAGGGATCTTGGTTATTGCAATTTTACAGTCAATGTGGAGGTAAATGGTGTCCATGCATCTCAGTTACTTCCAAGGAAAATCACACCAGAATATGGACAGGGAATGCAGACAAGAATGTATTAAAAGAGAGAATGATATGCTTGATTCATTCAATAAGTTTTGGATGTCAATACATATAAGGGAAGCAATGCCCTGTACCAAAATCCCATGCAACCGCTTTATTAGTTAATCTTTTAACATTAATTTTCATATGTCACTTAAGTCAATTTATTATTAAGCTTAAGTACAATTTCATATGACCTTTATTATCTAAAAACTTTAACACACTCCCTTAATGGTCACACAGAAAAAAACGTTTGTCCCAGAAAATAAACTTGTTTGGACCAAAGTAGTCAAAGACGTCTATAGCATGACTCTCAAATGCACTCCAAAACACAGATTTTTCTAAGTTCCCAGGATTCCGATACGGATTCGGATCCAGATCCACCAGATTTTTCAAAAGCCAGGATCTGGATAGGGCTGGGAAACAGCAGGTACAAACAATATAAATATATTTTTTTTAAAATAAAACTTATATGAAATTTTAAAAATATAACTTTTTAAATATATAATTTATATTTACATTTGTAATATATAATCTTGAGATTACTGTTTGATCAGTTAGTTCGAGTGATTGAGTAATATGATTTGCAAGTGGGATCAAACCCTCGGGCTGGCTGACATGTTAATACTTGATGTCTTTGTCGAGTTAGACGTACTCGAGTTTACATCGAAGGTTTATCTTGATTACCATTCATCAACAACAATAAAGGTCTCGGGTTTGTTGTGCATGAAAAATATATAATACTTATATTAATAATTAAAATATAATAATTATAAATAATAACTAATGCAATACATTAATTATTTTCTGAAAGTTAAATTATAAATTTATGATATATAAATAATAATTAAGTTATAAATAATAATAATTCAATACATTAATTACTTTAGAAAAATTAAATAATAAACTTATAATATAAAAAGTTAAATTTGAAAACATATATATTAAAGTTTATTTATTAAATAATAAAATATAATTTATAATATATCTACATAATAACATTACTTTATAAGTTTAATATAAACTAAATTATAAAGTTATAGCATATAAGACAAATTAAATATTAAAACTTGAAAATTATAACCATACCATAAGATTGAATGTGATTTTGCGTTACCGAGGACGAGGCTTTGCGACAGGTCGGAACAACACTCGCGATTTTGGGTTACCGAGGACGGGATTTAGCGACAGGTAGGACGAGGCTTTGCGACAGGTTGGAACAACACTCGTAACAGGAGAACAGATAGTGACACAGGACACTAGGCAGACACACTGTCGGCTTCCAGCAAACAGTCGTCGAATGATAGTGAGGGTCAAGGGTGCTACCAGTGACCGTCGAGAAGATTATATACCAGCGCAGGAAATTGGTCGACATGTCAATGAAGACGGATCCGTTTCACTCTATAAAAGATCTGTTTCGGAGCGGATCCTGGGTGGATCTTGGTCCGGATCCGGGGATCTGTGTATCCATCACCAAGGACGGACGGATCTGGTAACATAGAGTTTGAAGTTGTCGCCAAATGAGCAAAAATGTCCACTGCACGACATGTCAGTGGCATGGTTGATGCAGCACAAAATATCTCACCAACCATTTTATCAATCATTGACTCTTCAGCTGAATGAGAATCAATGTGGGTTAAAAATTTTATCCCACATACCATGAATGTAGAATCTGATTTCAACTTCAAGAAGTTGTCCCCTTCCACACCTAGGTATCAAAGTGTTACAGAAATCAAAAATCATGCCTTTGAATCCCACCGTACTCCATAAAGAGTCTCATTGACACCTCCACTTGCACCTTCCATGCCTGATCCACAACAACCTGTGTATGATTGTGTGGCCTCTTCACATCTATCGATTGTTTTGCCATAGCTAAGACTAATCCCGATACATCCTACTGCCACTTGTGCTACTTGCGCATCATCGCATGATGACTTTTCAGAAATTATAGCAATGAGAAAACCCAAAGAAATCTGTGATCACCACTATGATTTAGATCAGAATTTTCATTGAATCTAATATCCCTTCTCACAAAAATCTCATTTCTGCAAGGATCCACCAAACTATAAGCTTTCCTTTCATCAACATACCCAACAAATAAGAGTTCTCTATAGGTAATATCCCTTCTCACAAAAACCTCATTTCTGCAAGGATCCACCAAACTATAAGCTTCCCTTTCATAAACATACCCAACAAATAAGAGTTCTCTATAGGTGGTGTCAGGTGGTGTCATCATTAGCAATTGAACAAAAGACTTTTTAGATGGTTCACCTTTGGTTTCTTACTCATCCAAACCTCCTCCTGTTTGGTTTCTATCAAAAATTCGTTGGGACTCCTATTCAGCGAACATATTGCGATATTTGTAATGTTCTCACCCAAGTATTTAAGAATTTTATTCTTTTCTTTTACCCAATCTGCTGTGTGAAATTTGAACACTTCGTCAAACAATTGGTTACGATAATGGTTTATGACTGTTGCTGGTGTGATAATTTTTCAAACAGCTCGTAACCCATTTTGGCAGGTACATATAAATAAAAATATAAAAGCAAATTATAGAACATCAGGAGTAAGATTAACAATAGTACATGAGGTAAGTCGGACTGCTATTTGATACTGAGTTGGGCTGTTATAGCAATGACAAAACCCACAGATTTCTTTCTATTACCACAACAAACAACCAAATGACATCTGATCTGTATAGATATGAATGCACAACAATACGAAGAGATAAGCAAGCCTGAGTGATGTATATATGCTGTGGCAGTGCCAGAGATAAAGAGACAGCAGTCCACTGCAGGTTACTCGCTCCCAATCTTTCCAGAACTCAGCTTTCAAGAGAGATGCCTTCCCATAATCTGCTGAGGAACAAGTTTGTAGATTTTTGAGAAACTATGAGGGCTGCCCAACAGGTCTGTCTTTGACCTCTTGTTGGGCTCTAGCTTTCATTAACCAAATCTGTCCTTTGATGCGTTTTAGGACAGCAAACAGGTCTGTTCAAATCTTCCAAGAATTATGCCCTCAACTGATGGATACATGCTCTTTTAAGGTGCCCTTACAAGTAGTTTTAGTAACCCAATGTTAGAACATGCAAACATCAAAATATATAACACTCCTCTAGGATCTTAATAAGCTCCTACCGCTGATCTAAACACCAAGCATGCATGAAATTTGGACACAAGTATTTTTAGTCAACATGACCCTAGATAAAACTCCCCCGGGAAAAACCAATTTGGAGATACATGTATATAGGAGATCTCAAAGAAAAATTTACAACAAGGAAAACATATACAAGTGAACCTAGTACAATACCAACCACACTTAGATGCTTTGGAGTCCCTTGAAGATGTGCCTGCTAGCCCTTTGAAGTAAGGCATTATTTGCCTTGGTGCACCCTTCTTCTTTTGCTAAGGCTTTATCCCTCTTTCCTTGTGCTTGCCTTTGCCTTTGCTTGAACCTTGCCCTTAGCCTTTGCCCTTGGTCTTGCACCCTTTACACAAGAGTGCCTCCCTACTTGGCTTAGTGCACACTATGCTCAAGTGTGCCCCTCCTCTAGCAAAAACTCACCACATATGTGGGCCCTCACTTACATGTCTGTGCACCAACTACTAGAAGGTGTATCAACTGACAAAAGAACACTCCCTCTCAAACTGAGTAGTGAACTACTCCTCTGTTGTCACTGCAATACCATCCTATTGCTTCTTCTTCTTCTTGAGACACTATCCAACATAGTGCCCCATCTCTCAACAAGCAAAGCATCTCACTATGCTCATGTCTATTTCTTTCCCACTGCCACTCTGTTGTGGTTTGGCCCCTCCCTTGGGACACTGTCTAGCACCATTTTCGATCTTCGTCTTTCCCTTTGTCCAAACAGCAAGATCCTCATCACCATCTGATATATGTTGTTGTCCTAAAGATCCAGAGTTGCATCTCAGCTCCTCCTGTACGAAGTCGTCCCAAAGTCTCTCCCAACTGTGCATGACCTCCCTAGCCACAATGCCTCGCACAAATGAACCCCGAGGTTGGAAAAAGTTGTTTAAGGTTGTCCTCACCAAAAAGTCTGGAACCAAAATCTCTCTGACTGCTGCTACCTCATCTCGAATCTGTGTAAATCACCTAAGGTATGATGTCACCGACTCTTAATTGAGCATTTGAATGCTCTTGAGCTTCTCTTGCGAAACCATCTTTCAGTTCTAATTGGGACTCTACTAGAGCTTGCACAATGAGGCCTATTATCCCCATTTTGTGGATAACTAAGGAGATGATGTCTCGAGGCCCTCAGGTTGCAGATATGGAGTGTCGAGAGATTTCATGACCAGCAGTACCCTTTTGCACAGATGGAAAACCCACTCACCACCACAAATGGTCACAGGTTTACAGATGGCATCCACCACACCAGTTGGCTTCCGAAAGGCAGTGGGCCTTGCTCCATGAGGTACAAGTCAGTATTATGGTCAACATCATTTCAATATCGAAGCCATTTGATTATGTTGTATCCAGTGCTGCTAAAAGCAGGAGCGTTTTAGGAAGCGGGAGCGTCGGAAGCGTCATTTTCCAAAAATCCTCGGAAGCGAAGCGTCCGGGAAGCGAAGCGTCCGGGAAGCGTTTGTTATATATACATATAATGTTTTATATATATTGCATTTATATTCAAAAAAACATGTAGAAAGACAAATTAGTTGCAAAATATATGAAAACATGCATATTTGTACATCAATATAGATAGAAATAACATCCATACTACATAGTTCATCAATGATTAATCATTTGAGCATCAACCATCTAGATTCTAGATTCTAGCAATTACTAGATTCTAGAGTCCTCCATGTCATAACCATCAAGATTGGCATCACTACCACTGCTCTCTCCTCCATCCTCCTCCTC
>JZKD02S0910373.1:0-13973 GCA_000966675.3 Picea glauca
AGAAAAACAAGAGCAAAAGTATTTCCAATATAATAGCATTTTCATAAGAACATATCTATGTTAACAAGAATAAAAGACAATTTCATGGTAATCAACATATCATTACCAAAGTGACCTGCTTGGAAGCAAAGCAAGAAGTATCTCCTAGAGGAGATGTTACTTCATCTTGCAAACAAGTACAATAAGCATTTATATCAATAATACTCACATGCTACCAAGTATTCATTGTATCTAGCAGTAATAGAACCTCTCAAGGATTGTTGTCACAACTATAGTGTTTACTTGTAATGTAGCAATTATCAAACTTGATATGTGCAAATTGGAAACTCATCAATTTAATCAATCAAACTTGGAACCTAGAGTCTTATCTGCAAGAATGAGTGTTGTTGCTTTTCCTTCGAGTCTCCTTCACTCAAGATGACAAGTATTCTCTCCAACCCGTCCCCTGTACTAAGACAATATGCTTTCTTGACATAAATTTGAGTTTGAGAATATTATGCAATTAAACTCTAAAATCTCAACCTCAATAAATCTAATACTTTGACTAAGGTCAGCTTATAACTTTAACTTTGACAAGAAATAATCATAACTTTAATAGATCAAAATGCAACCTAGATGTTCATAAGATCACAATAATGCCATAACAGCTAGAGGCATATCAAAACAATCAAACCTGGAGGGCATTGTTCGTCTGAATGTGCTAAATTTGAGATCCCTCTGGATCTATTATTTTTGCTTGGACAAAAGATCCCTTCTCCTGTAGACACCCTCAAGATAGTGATATAGTTAATGTTAGAAAAGTGGGTGTGCTTGTTTAACCATAGACAATATAGCAATATTGTCACCCAACCATAGGCACAAAGGCCACCCCCGAGCACCTTAACCTTGACATAGAGAAGATTTCCGGTAGCAGATCAATAGCCAACCAAGGATAGCGCACCAAGCAAAGATAACCAAATACCAAGTAGAAATTCCAGGCCAGAAACCGAAATACCAGTTGCAGTTGCAGCTCCTCTCCAAACTTGCGCTCTACTGGTCTTATGCAGTTGTGAGTGAGTGAGTGACAAATGATCTCTAGTGCCCTCTATTTATACTGCTCCATCTTAACTGACTGGGCCAACTTCTCTTCCTGGGGGCTAATAACTCAATATTAATTATTCTATTAAGCCAACTTGTCTTCTAGGGTTATTATTCAAAGCTTTAGGGTTTCTCTTGCTTCCCGGAATATTCTAGTCTCGTCAAAGGTTACAAGTGGAGGTTAATACCTCTCGCAACTACCATAATATCAACAGTTTAAACATAAACAAGTACATACTTTTGGCAGTAGCGGGAAACAACGACAAGCAACGACGAATCCTAAAACTACAAAGTGCTCCAACTTGCAATATGAAGGTAGCTGGATATGTGTTAGTGTAGGGTGCACAAGGACAACTAAAAATTAGGCCCAACACTTCACTTAAACTTTCACTGCAACTGGTACTGCAATTGGCACTGCAACTGGCACGAAGCAACTGGCATGAAGCAACTAGTACTATAGACCTAGGGTTTTATGAGGAAACCCTAATTTTTCAATTTCAAAATTTTGGAGATTTGATCCGAGGGAAAGATGTGCCCTACTTAGGAAACCTTCTTGATGGGTTCAATGAGTGCTCAACGAGCTTGACAATGGGGGAAATTGAGGATCTTCCTTCCAGTGGTTAGACTATTACGAAGGAAACCAACTTTGATATCATGTTAAAATTTTGGTATGCTCGTTTAACCATAGACAATGTCACATCATTGTCATACAACCATAGGCATTCACTATGCCACCCCCGAGCACACTAACCTTTTCTTAGATAGATTGATTCCGACAAATCCACATTAGAACCAACGAATAAATCCTAACCAGAAACACCATTGCTGCAACAACAACACAATACCAAGAGAATGTACCTCTACTAATAGAAGCGTACCTTTACCAAGAGAAGAACACAAAAGAGATACTAGAAAGACTGAGATTACACCACGACAACTGCTACACCACCCTCTCCAGACTTGCGCCTCCTTCTACTGCAACTCCTCAAACTTGCGCCCTCCTTCTACTGAGTGAGTGAATATACAAATGAGGAGTGCCTAGCCTCTATATATACTAGCCTGCCAAGGTGTCTTTTCATGTGGGCCCGTCCTAACTTTCTAGAGCCTTTTAATACTTTATTATTATTCTCTTTGGGCTAACTTCTCTTCTAGGGTTTTCACATATTTGTTTAATGGTTCTCTTACTTTTGGAATATTATTTTCCAAGTACAAAGATTACACTTGGAGGTTAATACCTCCCGCAGCTACCAAAACATCAACATCATCTACGTACAACACCAAGATGAGTGGATCGGTCCCAACAAGTATGAAGTACAAGTTAGGATCCGACTCACTCTTGGTGAAGCCCATGCTCAACAAGTATTCGTCAATCCTGGAATACCACGCCTTGTGTGCTTGCTTGAGTCCGTACAAGGCTTTCTTAATTTTGCACACATGAGATTCCCTCCCATGTATCTCAAAGCCCCGAGGTTGCTCTATGTATACATCCTCCTCAATGATCCCATTGAGGAATGTTGTCTTTACATCCATCTGGTGAATTTTCCACCTCATAACTGAGGCAATGGATATAATAGCTCGAATGGAAGTACATATGGCGACTGGAGCAAATGTCTATTCATAGTCCACTCCCTCTTTCTAGGAGAACCCTCTAGCAACAAACCTCGCCTTGAACTTCTCAATGGTGCCATCTACAACATGCTTAATTTTGAAGAGCCACTTGGAACGCACCATTGAATTCCCCTTCGGTCTCGGCACTATATCCCACGCATCATTCTTCATGATGGAGTTGTACTCCACTATGGCATCCCGCCAAACCTGTTGATCTGTTGCTTCCTCAAAACTGGAAGGCTTAGCATCAATAATGCTACTCATAAGTGTCAAATAGTTGGGAAACTTTCTCGGAGTCTTGCTCTCCCTGAATGTGCTCTTGGGAGCGTCAACATGCTCCCGAGCATCCCTCAATGTCCTTGTAAACCATCGAGGTCTCCTGACAGAATTGGGAGGAGCTATTGACTCCTCATCACCTGAAGGTTGGCTTCCTGAACTAGAAGCTGCTGAACATTGTTCAACCTTCGGAGTCTGTTGCTCCTCGTCCTCTGTCACTGTGAGTGGCTCATGAGACTTCCTAGATTCTAAGTTCTCCTCGAACTTCACGTATCGACTCACAACTATCTTCCTCTGTGTTGGATTGAAGATCTTGTATGCTTTTGAAGTCTCACCGTACCCCACGAAAAATGCCCTTCACACCTAAAGGCTCTAGCTTCGTCCTCTTCTCCACAGGCACATGGATGAATACTGGACAACCAAAGATCCTGAAATGTCCTATCTCTAGCTTCACTCATGTGAAAGCTTCCTTAGGAGTCTTGTCCCCCAATATCATGCGAGGACTCCTGTTCTGCACATATACTGTCGTGTTACATGCCTTTGCCCAAAGGAACATAGGCAAACCCTGGTCATGTATCATAGCCTTGGCAGAACCGATGATGGATCGATTCTTTCTCTTCGCAACCCCATTCCGCTAAGGATTGTACAAGACTATCAACCCCCTCTTGATCTCTGCCTCCTTGCAGAGATCCTTGAAGTCATTGGAGGTGTACTCTCCCTAGTTATTTGACCTCAAGACCTTGATCCTCTTCTATGCCTAGTTCTCCACCTGAGCCTTGAACTTCGGGAATCGACTTAAGACCTCATCCTTGGTCTCCATAAAGAAGATCCAAGTTTTCCTAAAAGAGTCATCAATGAACATCACATAATATAGTGCTCCTTACACTGATGCCACTGACATTGGTCCACACACATCTGAATGTATAAGATCCAAGATCCCCTTGGATCTACTCTCGCTACTTGGAAAAATAGCCTTGGCATTCTTGCCAAGTGCACACCCTCTGCATACTCCTTGCTGCTCGATGTCGAAATCTGGAAGACCAGTGACAGTCTCCTTCATAATTGACAATGCCCTATAATGTGGGTGTCCCATGCTCTTGTACCATAGCTTGCACAGGTTGACACTATCATGTACCAAGGCTTGATCTGGCTTTCCCTGTAGCCTGTATAGATTGCCCTCGCTAACCCTAATGACCTCTATTGTGTTAGGGCTAGATTCTTCCAGATGGATGAGTAGTTGCCCTTTTAGAAACTTGAGGACAAGACCCTTGTCCTTCATAGCTGAGACCAAGAGCAAATTCGTCCTAAGTCCTGGTACATATAACACGTCCTTGGTTTCCAACGAACCACTTGACTTGAGTTCGAATGAAATAGTCCCAACTCCTTTAATCGCATACTTGGCATCATTACCAAGCTCCACATGGATACCTAAGTCCTCCGTTAGATTGCTAAATAGCTCCCGTGCTCCTATCATGTGACATGATGCACCACTGTCCAGGTACCAAGCACTCTTGGTGACTGTGTTGGTGGAAAGGCAAGAGACTAGTGAGAAGTCCTTCTCGAACTTCGCAACAAACTCATCCAACTGAGTTTCTATTGATGCTGCTACTTGCTGCGATTTTCTCTTATCCTTCTTCTCTGGACATTGAGATGCATAATGACCATTTTTGTGGCATACAAAGCACTTGTTCTTGCTCAAGTCCTTCTTCTTACTCGACTGTGAGGTTGACCCCTCACCTCTACCCTTCTTGTTGGAACCCTTTACTTTTACCTTTCCTTTCTAACTGACAAGGGCCAGGTTCTCATCACTACCTCCCTGCCTGCTAGCTTTGGACTCCTCCCGAGTCTCTTCCTGGATGAAATCGTCCCAAAGCTTCTCGAAAGAGGGAAGTTTCTTCTGTGCACAAAAGCACTTGACAAATCGTTCCCAAGACTTTGAGAACCATTTAGTGCCGTATTAACTAGCTCTACATCAGTCACCTTCTTCCCCACTGCTACAAGCTGATCACGAATCTGGGTGATCCTCATGAGATAGCTGGTAACATTGTAAGATCTGGACATTTGCACTGATCTGAGTTTATTTCTCAAGATCATCTTTCTGTTCTTGTTATCGTTCTGGAAAAGACCCACTAGAGCATGGAACCAATGTTGCAGGAAGCGCCCCCCTCACTTAGAGTGGATTCTCCATGGAAGCTTCCCCTGGAGCGAGCTTCCGAAATCCTGAAGCCCGCTTCTGGATTTCAGAAGCTCGCTTTGGGGTGCAAAATGGGTGCTTCCTACAACTTTGCATAGGAAGCTCCATGGGACGCTTCATTACTTTACATGTCAGTCTATAGATGATAGATTCATAGCATTTAGCAACTAGACTCTAGAGTCTAGCAGAATTTAAACTTTATTGTTTTGGACCTTTCGATCTTCATAATTCAGTGTAGATGGCCTATTTTGTAATCATAACTATTTGGTCACGACTCATGTTAATGTTGACAGGTGCTAGATGACTGATTTCATTCCATAACTTAATGGTCTACTTTCTATTATATGGCTTAAAAATTTGTATGTTGGTTTGTAAGTTTGTAATTGCTAGATGGTTGATGCTCGAATGATTAATCATTGATGTACTACTACTTACTACTATGGATGCCATTTTAATGTTACAATGTACAAATATGCATGTTTTTATACATTCTACATCTAATTTGTCTTTCTACATGTTTTTTTAATATAAACGCAATATATATATATATATATATATATATATATATATAGTAGATGCTCCCGGGACGCTTCGCTCCCGAGGATTTTTTGAAAATGACACTCTCGATGCTCCGCTCCCTAAAAACGCTCCTGCTCTGCTCCGCGCTCTGGCAACATCGGTGGAACATCTCCCTGGCTGTCTGCTTCTCAGAGAAATGAGGAATGAGATGATCTTTTACTGCATCCAAGATCACCCGCTAGGCTTTGATCTCCTTCATATCATGAGCTTCCTTTTGCTGTGGATCTGTCGGTGGAGTAATCTCTTGGTTGCAAATTTCCAAAAGATCATTTTCCTTTAGAAGCAAGGTAACCCTTGCTTTCTAGGACAGGAAGTTGGATGTTCCATCCAATTTGTCTTCGAATCTAAGACTTGTTGCTGCCATTTCTTAGATCTGATCAAACTGTCATTGATTTAACCCTCACAAGATATAGATCCACTGAGATCTCTTGAAATCACCCTCCTCTTTAGAGTGAAAGCTCTGATACAATGTTAATTTTATAATCCCAGTGCCTAGATAAATTATTTCCTTGTGATTTCCTTGCTGAAAATCAAATTACAGCTCACAGAATAAAATATACTAACTGGAAACAAATAGCAGAAGCAAATGAAACCAATTTCACAATTATAATTACACAACAAATTCTCTGCCCTTCAAATTCGTCTTTTCATTAATAATGATTCCAAGCTTACAAGGGCTCCCAAACTGGGAAATCTGCCCACTGAAGAAAAAAATAAATTACAGCAAGAACCTGGCTGAAAAACCCTGCTGAAGACAAACCCTCTTCCTGATCTGCTGCCCAGAACTACAACCAACAGTTGTACGACCCTGTACGGCTCAACCCGTGGCTGTATGGCCTACCCTGCTGTTGTAGAACCTATCTGCGGCTGGACGGCCCAGTCCGTGGCCTGTACAGCGTACCCGCGGCTGTACAGCTCTGCTGTGTTGCTGTATGACTGTCTACGTGGGATGTATGACCCAGATCTGCCGATGTACGACCCTCCTGCTACTGTACGGCCCTCCAGAAATTAGTTTTGGCTGCTGGGTATTCGTCCTCTTGTTGCTCTCTTGTTCCCTTCTCCTCCAGACTGAGCGAAAAGTCTTTCTCTTGCTCTCAATGTGAGTCACTGACTCTCAAACACACACTTGTGTTGCTGTTGTGTGTCTTCTCCTTTCACCTTGGCTTCCTTTTATAACATTGAGTTGAATCCCTAACCCTAATCTCCAAAGTGATTGACGGTTGAGATAAGATCTCACCTCACTTGAGATCAACGATTGAGATTAAGTTGAAATCACTAATGTAATTAAATTACATTTTATTAAACTTTTCCTAACTCAATAATTAAAAAAATAATTCCCTTCAATAATTCCTTTAATTAAAGTGATTTTCCAAAGTTTCTAAAAGGTCCTTTGGACGACTTCCACACGTTCGACACTAGACCTGTGCAGAAGTACCTATTCGAGCTATACAATGATCAATGTTCCATTAGAAGTAATTCAAAAGAGAGTGCCCTTTCTCTTGGGTTTTTGTGAATCTATTGAATCATGAATCACAAGAGTGTTGTTTCCAAAGTTTGCAAGTGTTGAAATGATCATGTTTCTCCATATTTAGGTACTATCCGGAGTTTGTGATTTGCTAATGCGGTTGCCCCAACTCATCTTCCTCTGGCTTTTAGGTGCTCAATTGTTGTTAAGCTTAGTGACCTGCTAACTTTCTTTCTAATCTTCTACTGCTTATATGTTGTCTTCAGATGGCAGAGGTCTCTTCTGAACTATTGTAGGGTCATCTTGATGCTTTGCTTGTGGTATGGATACAATAACTATGCGTCCGTAATTGAGTTATCTAGCATAACTCATAGCTTTCCCCTTCTTTGATGTCCTGGAGGCATCCACTAACATCTTCTACATACTGATATTTTGACTTCTGCAATTTGAAGACTTTTTGTTGATTATTAATGCTTTCGATAATGGATGAAGAAGGTGTTTTTCTTCTTTACTCTGTTGTTTTGATGCCTACTTCAGAAGGTTGCCTCTGGTATCTAGATGCAGATAGCTTGGTGAGCAAAGACATAACAACATGCACATCATATTTTTGCATGGCTATGGTATTAAAGCTGTCATACGATCCTCTAGAAAAATAAGATGATCCATATAAGGAGGTACTTTGTGAACCATGGGATCTTCCTTATCCCCAGTGGTTGCCAATATTTTTATCGAACATTTTGAAACTGTTATCACAAGATCTAGCACCCTTGTGCAAAGCGTATCACAAGGTGCAAGACAAGTGTAACTTTTGGACATGCTTGCCACTGTCACCTTAGTAATTACTTTCCTCTTTTTAATGAAGATTGAAATCCAACACAAGGGAGGCTTCCCTAGCAACCTCAAGGAACCATATAGCAAGACAAGTCAAATCTATGACCTCCTATATTGGTCACTCAATCATACCACTTAGGTCAAGTTTATCAAAGCAAGATTAAGGTGGTTAAATAAAATAGCTTTCAGATTTGCAAGTGTAAAATATCTAGGACAACTGATGATATTAACTAAGTCAAAGCAAGGCAAGGAAATACCCTAAACACTTCAAATCAAGAAGAAATCTACAACTGTTATAAAACTTGTGATTAAGATGATTACTTCAGCAATATGACAAGTTACAAAAGCAGAAATATAACAGCGCTTAAAACAAGTAATCATGCTATGAAAGAGGGCTGAAATTGCAAGTTAAAACTAGGGTTTTAATAACAATCACTTGCTGAAATGTAAATGACATRAAACAATCTTAAAAGATCCAAGACGTCATACCCTAGTAAGCTGAAAATTGCAACAACAATGCAATAAATGATATCAAGGCATGTTCCAAGGTGAAAGATGCCCAAAACCCTAGACRTTGAGCTAGAGAATGGTTGGAAATTGAGGGYAGTTACTAATCTAACCATAAATTTGACAAAGGAGAGGAAAATTAGGGTTTAAAGTCACTTGTAAGGGAGAAARACTAGTGCCGTCTAGTTTCCTTGTGCATATGGAGCCAAATATGCACTTTCTTGGAGAGCAAAGGTAAGAGAGAGACCTAAGAACTAAAMCCTAGGGTAGTCCACTACAAACACTAGGTATTAATCCTTTAAGATGGCAAGTCAAGGTAGTCCACTATAAACCCTAAGAGGCYGTCCTATGTCTTCTAGCAACCTTTAACAAGAGATCAAAATGGATCTTGGGTAAAACCCTAGGGTAGTCCACTACAAACCCTAGAACTTTAACCTACAAGAATAGAACTGGGGTAGTCCATTACAAACCCTAGAAATATCATTATGTCCTTTAACAAGCTTCAAYAAAATGATTACAAGGGGAGGTAGTCTAGACTCCACTACAAAMCTTCCTAGGGTTTCAAGATAAGGTTTATTCAACAAAAATACAAGATAACATGCAATATCACCACTTTGATAAGACATTCACTTAATACATCAAGAAATAAACCTTCAAAGACTTAGAAAGAGCACTTACTAGGTAAATCAATGAGCATCCATAAAACCCTAAGCGTGAAATCATCCACAAAACTTGAGAAGCATCCACAAGATCATCTTCAAGACAAGGTTCATAAGTCATCCATAGGGAAAGAAAAAGATAAAAGACGAGTATAGTGATGATTCTCCACAAGTTGAGTTATGATTTACAAAATGGAGCACTCCCTCCATATATATGAGGTAACCAAGCGCTATATCCTCCTAAGAAGCCCCTAAAACATGTCAATCCATGATACAAGGTGGATAGGTCTTAGGTCGACCCCCCAAAAGTGCCTCCAAAATGAAAATACAATGCTAAAACATCAAAACGTCCTCCTAAAAGGCCACACGTGTGAGTGTAGAGTGCCAAAAGTGGGTGACGTCATCTCCTCAAGGGGTACAAAGCCTCCAAAAGTCACGTCCATCCCCAAAAGGTGCAAAGCATTGTCCAAGGTCATGTCCCCTCATCAACATGGTCTCATCTCATCATCAACAAGGTGCCAACTCATCACCCATGTGCTAGGTTGGCTCAAGCAAAAATCATATCACCCCAAGCATGACATCATCCTCTAATAATGCAACGTCCAAGGTGAAAATGACGTCATCCTCTAATCATGCAACGTCCAAGGTGAAAATGACAACGTCATCAAGGAGGTGGGCTTTATCACCTCTCTAAAGAGGTCTACTATCCCATCTCATGCCACATCATCAATCCAAGCCATAACGTCCTCAAAGTGTGCATGATGTCATTTGGGGCTCCATGTGGCATGTTCGGCTGTATATGCAACGTCCTAGTTCATCAAAGCAATGTCCCAAGTTCAGGATGTGTCGGGAGGTGTGAAAGGGAATGCGAAGTCATCAAGTAGCTCAACACTCATCATCAGGGTCCCAACGTCCTCCATGCTGTGTGCAACACCCAAGATAGAAGTATCATAATGTCTTCCGTAGGACCATCTCAAGGGGTGCATCATCATTAGGCAAGGGCTCATAGAATTAGGTAAGACCAACCATTATGGATACAAGAGCCATTAAAATCATAAAAAGTAAGCCACAATCTAATACAAAAGCCATGTAAGCAATTCACATTAGTTTTCTTCTTCAAACTTCACACTAGCTTAAGAATTTTATGCAATTTGCCAAGTTTAGGTATGGGAGGACCATCACAAGACCCTATTAGGTGTGCCAATACCCAAGTAGAGGATTAGTTCCCAAGAAACCCATCAAAGTGTAAGTATGAGTAAATGATATGACATGGGGTTTACTTCATGGTCATGGTGTCATTAACATGCAAGGCCATGTGTGAGGTTCATCTCCATGAGCGCCTTTGTAGAGGGAGCTCTTGGTGCATTGAGTTACCTTTTCCTCGGCACTGTTTCTTTCCAAACACCTATTATTGCCTTTTGATATTCATTTATTGCTTTGCAAGACCCTTTTTAGGTTTATGCTCAAGCTGATCTTTGGTTTTTAATTTGTCATTTGTCATCCCATTTTATTTTCCATTCTTTTACTAGCTTCATCAACCTCGAGCATTCAAGCCCTTTTTTCTCATAAGAGGATGAAGGTACAAACCTTTTTGGGATATATGTAACAACCACTTTTAGAAGATAGGATATCGTGAGGAATATGGATGGAATGTGTTAATTATGGAAGGGAATGGTATGTAACAATCACTTTTAGAAGATAGAATAATGAGAGGAATGTGGATGGAATTGTTAGATTTTCTTTATTTATAGAGCAGTAGAGTTACCGATGTTCTTTTACTTCTTTAACATTAACTTATATATCATGTACTGAGCAATAGCATCATAAACAAGAGATAAAAGAACACAAGAGATTTATCCTGGGAAAACCCCAAATGGGGGAAAAGCCAGCTGTTGAATTTTAATGCTTAGCTCATGCACATGTAGTTTATTTCAATTTAGCATGTACTTGAACCATAAACAATGCAACAATACCATATACAATAGCTGTAGTAACCGAGATCATAAGAAGAATAACCATGCACAAGAACACAAGAGTTTATCCTGGGAAAAACCTTCTCAATCAAGGGAAAAACCCAACAATCCTTTGCTGTCAAGAGAAGATCCCCCACACCATAAACCCTAGAGCACACAAGAGGGTGCTCTATGACCTTGAAACTTGCGCCTAAGAGAAGTGCGCACTTCAGCCGTACACTTAGCTTGAGAGAATGTTACAATGAAGTGTGAGAGAGTGATCCACAATGGGGATCTACTCTCTTATATATACAAGACTTAACACAACAATAGGTCACATTGGCATAATAGGGCCAACTTCTATAACTCAATGATATAATTAATCGTTACATGGTGGGGCCGACTTGTACCCTTTACACAATTAGGGTTACACAATAAATCTTACTCTTAGACAATATAGCAAGGGATCCGCACATCCTCTAGTGCTCAACCACTAGGGACACATCCACCCGTGCTTAGCCACAGGGATGTCACTCTCAACAAATCAACTCAATTAAGTCCATAGAAGTACCATCTGGAGAGCCATCTCAAGTCGACTCAACTAAGTCCATAGGAGTCTGACAGGAGACCATCTCGAGTTGTCTCAACTCAGTCCAGAGGAGTATGACACACCCATCACATGGGCTCTCTCACAGATCGTCTGAACTCAGTCCAAAGGAGAACGACTTGGAGAATGTCTCATGAAGCTGCAATCATCAACACCAACAACCTTTCTTAGATAGATTCCGTTCACAAAGCAAGTCCAATCATTAACCAACAGATAAACCCTATCACAAAGGCTAACTCAAAGTACCACAAGGTCTCTATCCTGTAATCAACTAGTAGCTACACAAGCTACCACCATGCAGTCCAACAATGTTTATGATTATGCAACAATCAACTAGTAGCACACAATTACTACCATGCCATCAACCATAATCATAGTCTGCAATCCTTATGACTATGCAACAATCAACTAGTAGCACACAACTACTACCATGCCATCAGCCATAGTCATAGTCGATGGTCTCTATAACTATGCAACAATCAACTAGTAGCACACCGCTACTACCATGCCATCAACCATAGTCATAGTCACAGTCTCATCCAGTAGCACGGAGCTACTCCCATAGTCCTCACGACTATGCGTGTGATGTTTCTTCTCTCATCGGGTCCGACAGTGCATTACCTCCTCAGTGACCTCATATGACTGATCTAGGGAACCCTTGGCCAGAGGGGTTAGCCAACAGGAGGAGAAACAACACACCTCCCTCTCAACGAGGGTGGACATTCTGCATCATGCCAAGCTTGTCTTTGAAGTACTCATACTTCACTCTAGATAGAGGCTTGGTGAGAATCTCCACTGTTTTCTCATATGTGGATATGTACTGGAGCTCTATAGCTCCTCTCTGCACCATGTCTCGGATGTAGTGATATTTGATCTCTATGTGCTTTGACTTGTCATGAAAGACATGATTCTTTGTAAGCTTCACCCAACTTTGATTGTCACAATGTATCAAAGTTGGCTCCAACTCTAGATCAAATATCCTTGCAAGCAACTTCCGAAGCCACATTGCCTCTCGGCTTGCAACACTAGCTGCGATATACTCTGCCTTTGTTGTACTGAGTGCCACTGATGTCTGCTTCCTGCTTAACCATGAGATCATACCTGATCCCAGACTAAAGCAATATCCGGATGTGCTCTTCCGGTCCATTGCACTCCCTGCCCAGTGAGAGTCTATATAGCCCTGCAACTTTACATCTCCACTCGAGACATTTCTCAATCCATATCCAATCGTACCAAGTAGGTACCTCAACATATGTTTTGCTGCCATCCAATGGACATGTCTAGGTTCAACCATGTACTGACTCAAGGCATTCACTGCATATGTTAGGCATGGTGTTAACTAGGTACATCAAGGATCCAATCCACTGTCTGTACATTGTGGGATCCACCAAATCTGAAGATGAATCACTCAAGAGCTTTAGATTTGTCAACATAGGTGTGGCCATGGACTTGCAGTTCATCATCCCGAGTCTTTGCAGGATCTCAACGGTATATTTTCCTTGGCTAAGGAAAATCTCATTTGGTCTCTGCCACACTTCCAATCCCATCAAATCCAGATCCTTCATTTCAAACTCTAAAGTGAGTTCCCTCTTGCACCCATCTATGAGCTTCTCATCCCTTGTAAGAAATAGGTCATCCACATATAGGATTAATGGGCAACCATTCCCAAGCTCATCAAGTAAATGTCTCATCTGGCATATCATGCCCTGGGTGCCTCCTTAGGCCCCGTACAAAGCCTTCTTCAATCTGCAGACCCGAGACTCCTTCTCATGTATCTTGTGGCTACTCTATGTACACTTCTTTTGGCTACCAGAGCAAGTGTCTCATCATAATCTTCTCCCTCTTGCTGGGAGAATCCTTTGGCCACAAATCAAGCTTTGTACATTTCTATGCTGCCATCTGCAACATGCTTGATCTTGTAGATCAACTTGGAAGTCACCACTGACTTCCCTTCTGGTCTCGGAACCAAGGCAAAATCCATATCCCAGTCCTTCTAACCGACTTTGTAATATACCAGATATAAAATGTATGCAGAACATAAATAAAATGCTAGAAATGGCAGAATAACAGCAATATAACTAGAACATTCACCACAATAGCACCGAAATGATAAGAGAATAATAACAGAAATAACACTTTGAATCTGAAAGCAATGTTCACGGGCCTCTTCGAGGGGGCAACCTCTAGTTGAGCAGAGCTCTATTACAATAATATCCAA
>JZKD02S0910439.1:5091-17230 GCA_000966675.3 Picea glauca
TATGTACCTTGGAATGATCAAGTGGAATGATAGTATAAGTCAAAATGTAGGTGATGAAGGGTAAAATAATAGAAAAAAGTATGGGCAAAAAGGGTACAATATGTGGTCCTAACAGAACTCACCAGCCATCTTGAATCTGTCTTTTCGGCACTCTGCACCAAACTGCATATCCCTACAGATAACCCTTCCTCTTCCTCACCTCCACATACTGATGGTGACCATTCCTCTCATTCCCATAACTTTCAGAACCATCACTTTCAATGTGACCTACGCATTCCATGGGTGAATGTGACCAAATTTGATGGCTTGGACCCCACTGGTTGGGTAACCCAAATGGAACATTATTTCTCTTTATATGGAATTACAGATGACTTGGCCAAACTCTGGTATGGTGTTCTCCATCTAGATCAAGAACATTGGCAATGGTGGTAATGGAGAAAAAATTCTCGTCAAGGGTATATTTCTTGGACACACATTGTGGCAGAGATTTATGAATGCTTTGACACTAACACCAACCATTTGGGTTGTTTGACAAAGTTGAAACAATTAGGAACAATGGAAGACTTTATAACTTCATTTGAGTGCCTGGATTTTAGAACAAGGGAATGTCTGATGCCTTTTTCCAAGAGTGTTTTATTAGCGGCCTCAAGGATGAGATTCGATCCCATGTCCTCATGGCTCGACCTCAAAGTTGGGTAGCAGCTACTAAAAGAGCTGAAGAAGCACAACAAGTTGTATCTTCTCAAAACTGAAAACCCTCCTTTATCCCTCGCCCTAAACTAGTAAATCCCACTACTCCCTCTGCTCCACTAAAGATCCAAAAATTGACTGGAGCTGAAATGGTTGAACACCAACTCAAAGGCCTTTGTTATAACTGTGATGACAAATATTTCCCGGGCCACAAGTGTAAAGAACAAAATATTTTTATGGCCATCTCTAAGGATATTTCGGAAGATGATGTAGAAACTCCCCTTGTGTCTGAGTCACTTGAATCCACTAACATAACACCTCCCTCAGACCCTCTCGAAGTAGAACCAGTCATTTCCCTCAATTCTCTCACTAGTTTCTCCGCTCCCCAAACCCTCAAGCTAATCAGTTACATCAAGCATCGGAAGGTCATCATTCTAGTTGATAGTGGCAACACCCATAATTTTATTCATCGCCACATTGCCCAAGAAACTCATTGCTACATCCATGGCGTCAATAATTTCCAAATCACGATTGTCAATGGTGGTTCCATGAAATGTGGAGGGTGTTGTGAAAATGTGCATCTCCAAATTGGTGACTACCACCTGAAATCCCATATGTTTTCTATCGACATGGGAGGTTGTGACATTGTGTTGGGTGCAGATTGGCTAAGGACTTTGGGTCCCATTCTCATGGATTTTAAAGACTTAACCATGCAATTCGACCAAGAGGGCCACCAATATAAGTTCCAAGGAATCACCACCAGTTCACCTGATATCATTAGTTCCCATCGCATGGAAAATCTACTAAAAAAAGGTTATTCTGGTGTTATCGCCCAACTCCATGCCATACAAGCAATAGAGACACCCTCAGTCCCGCAAGACCTCCAAGCCATCCTTTCTAAACATCAATTGGTATTTTCCACTCCCCAAGGACTCCCTCCTTCCCGTGGTGTTCATGATCATTCCATTCCCCTTGTATCTGGAAGCCTTCCTCCCAATATTTGTCCGTATTGTCACCCCTTTTCCCAAAAAATTGAAATTGAGAAAATGGTCCAGGAACTCCTTAATGCAGGCGTTATCCACCCTAGTACGAGCCCCTACTCTTCTCATGTGGTCATGGTCTTGAAGAAATAAGGTTCTTGGCAAATGTGTCCTGACTTCCGTGCCCTCAACAAACTTACCAGTAAAGACAAATTCCCCATTCATGTCATTGATGACCTCCTGGATGAATTGAGTGGTGCCTAGTTCTTCACTAAACTTGATCTTCGTTCAGGCTACCACCAGATGCACATGAAAGACGCAGAGATTCCCAAGACTGTCTTTAGAACTCATGAGGGACACTATGAGTTTTTGGTCATGTCGTTTGGCTTTTGTAATTCCCCCTGCACCTTCCAAAGCCTCATGAACTATATCTTCCGTCCTTTTCTCCGCCATTTTGTGTTAGTTTTCTTTGATGATATCCTCATCTATAGAAAAACCTGGACAGACCATCTTGCTTATGTGGATCAGGTTCTCCATCTACTCTCTCAACACCAACTTTTCCTGAAACAGTATAAATGTGATTTTGGCACCTCAGAAGTCGAATACTTGGGTCATCTGGTTGGCAAGGATGGCGTCATGGTGGATCCTAAAAATATTGAAGCTATGCAAGACTGGCCTCACCCAAAGACTATTAATAGCTTGTGTGGATTTTTGGGCTTAACAGGGTATTATCGCAAGTTTGTTAAGAATTATGGGAAGATTGCAACACCTCTCACTTCTCTCCTAAAAAAGAACTCTTTCACTTGGACTCCATTCGCTGCTGAAGCTTTTCAAACCTTGAAGATGGCAATGTGCACCACTCCAGTCCTCACCCTTCGCAATTTCACAAAGACCTTTGTGTTGGAATGTGATGCCTCAGGGAAAGGAATTGGTGTTGTCCTTATGCAAGAGGGTCAACCTTTGGCCTTTACCAACAAGCAATTATCTGAAATAAATCTAGGCAAATCCATCTATGAAAATGAAATGTTAGCTATTATGCATGCCTTTGATATGTGGCACCCTTATCTATTGGGGCAACATTTCCAAATTAAGACAGACCATCAAAGCTTCAAGTATTTTCTGGACCAACGCATTTCCTCCCCAGAAAAACAAAAATGGGTGACTAAGCTCTTTGGATATGATTATGAGATCATTTACAAGAAAGGCAAAGAAAATGTGGTTGCAGATGCACTTTCCTGAAAATATGAAGATGAAGGATCCATTTTTTCTCTTTCATTCATTATACCATATTGGCTCCAAGCCGTTCGCTAGGAATGGCTACAAGATCCCAAAAGTTTGCATCTGATCCAACAATTGCAGTCCAATGCTCCATCTTCCCCAGGGTACTCTTGGCTCCATGATGAACTTTGATATAAAGGCCGTTTGTATTTAAGTAAACAATCAAAGCTTAAATCCACGGTACTTTCTGAGCTTCATGCTACACCCACAGCATGACACTCTGGGTTCACCAAAACCTATGATAGGGTCAAAATTTCCTTTTTCTGGGATGGTATGAAACATGACATTCATAATTTTGTCATTGAATGTGATGTGTGTCAATGCAACAAGGGAGAAACAGTCAAATCTCTAGGCACACTACAACCACTCTTGATTCCACCTGCTATTTGGAAGGATATCTCTATGGATTTTATTATCGGCTTACCCAAATTGGGAAATAAATCAGTCATCATGGTGGTTGTTGATCGCCTTTCCAAGTATGCTCATTTTTGCACCCTTCAACACCCATTTACAACATCCATGGTGGCTCAAATTTTCATGGATCAGGTCTTCAAGCTTCATGGCATGCCACACTCTATTGTTTCTGGTCGCGACCCAACTTTCATAGGAAATTTTTGGCAAGAACTGTTCAAGATACAAGGCACTGAATTGCATCTTAGCAAAACTTATCATCCTCGGACTAATGGCCAAACGAAAGTTGTCAACAAGTGTTTGGAAACGTATTTGAGGTGTTTTTCCTCGGAAAAGAAAAATCAGTGGGCTTAATGGTTACCCCTAGCTGAATGGTGGTACAACACTTCATACCATACAACTACATGCATGACTCCTTTTGAAGTGGTATATGGACGGAATCCACCTTCATTTCTCTCATACTTACCGGGTGCCTCGAAGGTCCAAGCAGTTGACCAAACAATTACATCTTGAGAGGCTATTCTTTGTACCCTCAAAGAAAATTTGGTCATGGCACAAAATCACATGAAGCAACAAGTAGATCAACGTCACTCTGAACGTCAATTTGCAGAAGGGGATCAAGTTTTTCTTCGACTGCAACCTTACAATAAAACTTCCCTCAAGGCCGAGCATTTTCAGAAGCTAGTGCCCAAATTTTATGGTCCTTATACCATTCTCAAGCATGTGGGACAAGCCGCCCATTAGTTATCTTTTCCTATCCATTCGAACCTACATCCTATTTTTCATGTTTCATGCTTAAAGAAGGTGATTGGAGCTAAGTGCCAAATTCAAATGAACCTTCCCGTGTTCGCTGAAGAAGGATCCATTTGGCTACATCCAGAAGTAGTTTTGGACCATGGTGAGTGTCGCCTATGTCAGAGAACCATCAAGGAAGTGCTAGTCTAGTGGAAATATACAACTCCAACAAATGCCACTTGGGAACCAACTACCATTCTGCAACAATTTCCTCATCTCAAGCCTTGAGGACAAGGCTGTTTTTAAGGGGGTAGACATGTTAGGGTCCTAACACGCACATAGGTAGAACAATATATTTGGATGTAATAAAGGTCAATATTAATAAGGCCTTTCAATAAAATAGAATAAGGTGGATGTAAGAAGACCTAATAAAAGATTCCGCTTCTAGAAGAATCTTCCTCTAGATGCTTCTTTTAATAGACATATTTAGTATAAATAGGAGTCGAGGGTATGAGAACCCTAGCATGGATATTATTGTAATAGAGCTTTGCTTAACTGGAGGTTTCCCCCTCGAAGAGGCCCATGAATATTTCTTTCAGATTCAAAGTGTTATTTCTATTGTTATTATTATATTATTTCAATGCTATTGTGGTGAATGTTCTGGTTATATTGTTGTTATTCTGCCATTTCTAGCATTTTATTTTTGTTCTGCATACTTTTATTATCTGGTATATTACATCTATCTGGGCTTGTGACAACCCAAAAAATTTTGCGATTCGGTTATTTTTTTCCATCTATCTTTAAAGATTGCGTTGAAGTGGTTAATAAGTGTCACCCCTACTGGGTTTTCACTAGGAAAATGTGCTCACATCTAGCCCTTCTCCATCTAGTCATTATTATCGGTCCCTTCACCAAGTTGGGGGTGGACTTTGTGGATTTCAACCCAAATTCATTTGGGGGGAATCAACACATTATCATGGCCATATAATACTTTACTAAGTGTTCAAAGGCCATTCCCACAATTAAATCCGACGGGAATATTGTCACCTTCTTCATATTCAATTAAACTATAGCCAGGTTTGAAATCCTGAGTGAGATTGTCACTGATCATGGCAATCACTTTCAAAATGAAATGATGGAAGAACTAGCATCTAAGTTGGGGTTTAAGCATGGTAATTCTTCCCCTTACTACCCCCAGGAAAATGGACAAGTAGAGGCCGTGAATAAGTCTCTCAAGACCATTTTTGCCGAAAAATGTCAACTAAAGAAAATCTGACTAGCATAGCATGCTATATCACGCACTTTGGTCATACTGAACCTCGGTCAAGATTTCCACCGATTTTTCTCCTTTCTATTTAGTACACGATGTAGAGTTGATATTACCTATTGAATGTGAAATCCCTTCTCTTATATTGGAAGTTGCGCTCCCGCCTGACACTTTCGATCTCGAACAATTCCTTGTACACCTAGATAGTCTAGATGAGCAACGTCGAAACACCTCTATGGCTATCAAAGTGAATAAATGACATGTCAATGTCCAATACAATAATTCTATATGTCCCTGGTTGTATGTTGAGGGTGACTTGGTCCTTATATATGATCAATTCAAATAACCACTAGGGGTAGGAAAGTTCAGACCCATGTGGCACAGTCCCTATATTGTGTGACATATCTTAGAAAAATGAGCCTATGAATTAGAAGATTATGAAAGGAACATGATGGCTGAGCCTAGGAATGGGATCTATTTGAAAATATATTATGCTTGAGCCCCAAGCTTGGGCATAACTCTTTGTATACTAATGTAATTTAGTGTATATATCTTTTCCCATTATTGTTATCTTCAAATTATTTATCGAGTGTGTTATCGCAAGGAGTCACCCCATGACTGCATAGGGGTAACCCTTACATATCAAGAAATACGAAAAGAAAGTTGATTTTGAAATTATGAGAGAGGTAGGGATGAAGCTATCTACTTTACTTGAAAAATCATATGAATTTATCCCTGTAGATCATCTTCCATATGCAGCGAAACAAATCATCCAAAAGAAATGTTTATCCTTTGAAGGCTTTCAGGTGGAAGAATTTTATGAGAAAACATAGAACTACAAACATAAAGACGTGAAAATCCTTTTCAAGAATACTATTGATATAGTAGAAGAAGAATCATAATCAGAATATCCTTTTCAAAAGAGATTTAGCAACACACAAGGTATAAGATCTCAAAGGATCCTCCTAAGCAACCCTCTCACACTTGTTGTTGAAGAAGAACAAAGCTTGAGAGTCAAAACAAAGAAATAACTTAGCTAAACATCACTTCCTTCTGCAAATGAATTCTTAACACAGAAAATGATAAGATAGGCTATCTTCAAATTAATCTATGAAAGTACAAAAACAGAGCCTCTCGACCTCCCTTGGCTCATGAATCCACTCCTCCAAGAGATATTTCCTTCCTTAAATAGAAAATATCATCCTCATAACTTTAGTAGGTCAAATCCCATCTCCTCCATTGGATTCTAAACCTTGGAGATAGGTGGCAACAATCAAAGAGACAGAAATCCAACAAATTGCTAATTTTCAGGAATTTGTTGGAAGTCATTAATAAAATGTCTCCACCTCATTGCATGAGGCCTTTGCTGGAGATAAATCTTAGGTGAAGGTGTCTATTGAAATCTAACTGATCCTTGAGAATGCATTCTAATCCTCCTTGATAGGTGTCAACCTCCCAACAAGGCGAATATCAAAATTGTGACCGCTACAAGAAATTAGGTAGCGCCGCTGTAAAACAATTGGTAGTGACACTTCTATGTCTAATATCTTTCAAACCATAACACATTTTGAAAAAAATAGAGAGGTTTTTGTTGTTTGGAATGTTATAAACAAAAACCTATTATAGTTTTCAAAAATACCTTCTCAATTGTTCACAATCCAATATTTAAAGTAGTGACTCAAAACGGGAAGAATAACTCTGCACAATTCAGCCTCTGCCTGAATTTCGGTAGCGCCTTTAGGTAGAACCCGCCTGTGTATCTGTGTGCAATTCGGTAGCGTAAATGCATGGGTGATTTTGATGCTTGGAACCTTTTGAGAGTGTTTTCAATGCTTGTTCTTAACACTTGGCACCTTAACCAATATTGTGCTAACATAGGCTCCATGGGGGATAGAGTCCTCCCTGTGAGGATCTAAGAAGTCTTGTAGTTTAAGTGCCTTATCCTTTGGGCTTGTGGAGTCATGATCTGATGCATCGTGCCGAATACAACATACTAACAACTTATATTACTCTACTTTCAAATATAAAGCAAACACACCTACTCTTGATGAAGCTTATTTATGTACAAAACCTAAGCTAACTGACTTTTACAATGGGCTAGATGAAGGCAAACTTCCACCAAAGCCATTCAAGAAACTTGTTGACATGAGTATTTATAATGCCAATGATTGACAATAGACAAAAGGAATATGACAATGGTTTGAAAACATTTCCTATATATCCTTTGAGTGCTATTGACACAATAAATTTTATAGGTTCCAAAACATTTGAGAAATACAACTCCATATACACCCCTACAGGGTCATAAAAATGGTGGCAAAACACATGGAACTGATACCATATTTCTTTTTCCACTTCAAGTTGCTCACTGTAAACTATGGGTACAAGTGGAAGAATTATTGACTTAGGTGGTTATTGATCCACTGATGATTGTTGATTTACTTTTGGCTGTGTATAAACGATCTCTTCATGTGCCTCAACTAAGGGTTGCTCCTAGTCAAATCTTTAGGTTATGTCTTCTGTGACAAGGCCAACCTCTGCATCATACTCCTTGTCTTCATAGTGATAAAATATAGGATAAGCTTGTTTCTCATCATCACTATAATATTCATCAAAAACAGGTTTCCCTTCATACCTATGATCAACTTCTAAAGCAATAATTTCATCAAGAATATAATTGTTAAAAATATTCATTTCAGGAACAACATTAACTACTACTTCTAGTTGTTCATACACATGATTTTCATATGAAACAAAGTTATGAATGTTTTCCTCTCCGAACACAGGAGTATTATTTATGTTTTCATTTGGACAGTGAATAAAATCATTTTCATCTTTAGATTCAGCAAAGCAATCTAACAAATCTTGAGCACATTCTACACATCCCTCGCAACAGTTATGAAAAATACTTTCATAGGGATAAAACCTTTTGCAGTGTTCATTGAATACTCTGTGGAAATCCTTCAAGGATGAAATACTAGAAGGGGGTACTAAGAAATACCATTTACGTGCATCCCCATCCAATGAATACATGAACATTTTCATTAATATATCTTCATGATGGATGTCAAGTTGCTGCATCAAAGCATGAAATTCTTGAACATTATCAACATGGTTATCATCCTCACCTTCATAAAATCTAGGCAGCAGATCTTGCCATTCATCAATAAGGGGCACATGATGTGGATAATCATCTATGGCTGATAAATTGAGTGGGGCAAACCTCCTAGCCAGGATAGCCTTCATAGCCATTTAATTGGTCTGATTTTGGTGGAGTCACCAACAGATTCTGATTAATGGAGTTGCCATGGTGAATGTGCAGTCTTGAAGGTGCCCAACTTCAATCACCATCTAAATCTGGAGCTATGCAATGTCATTCTTCCCAGGGAGCTTTTCAATCTACTCAAATCCGTCCCCAACAACGACACCAAAAATGTTATCGCAAGGAGTCACCCCATGACTGCATAGGGGTAAGCCTTACACATCAAGAAATACGAAAAGAAAGTTGATTTTGAAATTATGAGAGGGGTAGGGATAACTCTATCTACTTGACTTGAAAAATAATATGAATTTATCCCTGCAAATCATCTTCCATATGAAACAAAACAGATCATCCAAAAGCAATCTTTAGCCTTTCAAGGATTTCAGGTGGAAGAATTTTATGAGAAAACATAGAACTGCAAACATAAAGACATGAAAATCCTTTTCAAGAATACTATTGATACAATAGAAGAAGAATCATAATTTGAAGATCCTTTTTAGAAGATATTTAGCAACACACAAGGTAGAATATCTCAAAGGATCCTCCTAAGCAACCCTGTCACACTTGTTGTTGAAGAAGAACAAAGCTTGAGAGTCAAAACAAAGAAAAAACATAGTTAAACATCACTTCCTTCTGAAAATGAATTTTTAACACAGAAAATGATAAGATAGTCTATCTTCAAATTAATTTGTCAAAGTACAAAAACAGAGCCTCTCAACCTCCCTTGGCTCATGAATCCACTCCTCCAAAAGATCTTCCTTCCTTAAATAGAAAATAGCATCCTCATTGTTACACATTATTTTGGTCACTCTGATGATGACCCCATAGGCATGTGTTTAGGCTTCCAAAAAAATCTTTCACATGAGGAAAATGGCTGAGTTCTTCCCCTACAAGGCACATTTTTAGAATGACGTTGCAGGCTGACAGTGGTGCACAGTGTGGAAATCCTTGATTTCCACATGCTACTCTATGCCTAGGTTGCGGGATTTCTGCATGCTACTATATAAGAAGGGTGCGGTGGCGCTTGAAGCTAAGAAAAGGAAGAAGTTTCACAAAATTTCTAGAAGGAGAATATTCTAGAATGTGAGGTGGCATCTGTATGGTTGTGATCTTACTAGATTTTCTGATTTGGTGGGATCATCCTCATCTTAGTAACCACTTCATCTTCTGTTGGACTCTAAATATGTCCTAAAATCAACCTTTATGAATCAACCAAAGGTAGGCGCCGGCACAAGAATTTTACTTGTTGCCTATGCAGGTTCTTACCTTTCATTTTCAATACCCAACCTCCAGAGATGCAACACCTATAAAGGAACAAAAATCGTAAATGGAAAAACAATTGTTCCTTTCAAATGAACAGCAACTACACTCAAAGGAACAAAAATCATGTGAAAGGAATGACAATTGTTCCTTTCAAATGAATAGAAACTACCCTCAAAGGAACAACAGTCGCATGAAAGGAACGACAATTGTTCCTTTCAAATGAACAACAACTACACTCAAAGGAACAATAGTCGTGCGAAAGGAACGATAGTTGTTCCTTTCAAATGAATAGAAACTACTCTCAAAGGAATAACAGTCGTTACATTGGGCTGAACTAATGTTGAATTAATTGCATTGTAGTATTTGCCCAAATATTCAATTGTCAATTCGAGGAAGTCTTTTATTTCAAAGTTACCGTGCACAATATATGCAAGCAACAAATTCCAACTAACATTATTATCTATTTAATAAAATAAAACACATAACTTAAAATAAATCAAATCCGATCTTGCTTGAAAATACACTCAGCTGAAATAAAACCACTACCACACTCTTACATAAATTAAAGGATTATTAACAAAATGAAGTAATAGCGACATGAATTGAATCTTACTGTAAGAGCAATCTAATAAACAACACACAATTGTAAGCAATGATCAACTAATCATAAACCAAGATAAATTAAGACAATGAAAAGAAAAATATAAGTAAATGAATAAGACCAACACATACCAGATTGAGGGGGCCCTACCTCACCTAGCATGCGTGGCCAAAAGACTTACAAGATTAAGAGAAAGTTGCACATAATTGTAGATCCATCAACTCCTTTGTATTATTGAAGAAAACTCATAAATTACATAAGTTCATCTCTTTCTTACAAATAAATTCTATATAATTTCATGAATGCCTCTCTCCTAATTGAATAGGTATTATTTATACAAATCAAATTCCCAAATCCGTGGATTTCTCAAACAAATTGCCAAGTTTAGAGAACCGGCCGCAACTATAAATCTGGAAAATACCCTTTTAAAGAACCAGTGATTTCTCTCAAACCGTAGCTCCAATTGGAAAATGACCCACATTGAACTCAATTGGGCCCATTCTAAACAAAAACCATGACTCAGATTTTTGATATTAATCCTCATCAACTCAAAATATTTCATGAAAATTCGTCTCTCCTTATCTGCCACATTTTTCACTGAAAACAGTTAACCACGAGCTAGAACTCACATGTATCATTTTGAGGTTGGAACCTTGACTGCTGCACCTATTGATACATAAAATCACTCATAAAACCATCATCAGAAAAATAATTCATAATATTCTTTAATTCATTAAAAATGAAGGAAGAATAATCATTATTAACCACTAAAGTATAAAAGGAATTCTATGTCATTTTATGAGCAGTTGTAGCAAATGTATGGAAAATGGAATGATAAATGAACGATAATAGGACAAAGAAGAGATGGGATGGATGTCTATAGATGATGAAAATATGGACAAATATGTGACCCAACATATTCTCCTATACAATAATGGATTTCTCATGGAAATGGTTAGGCAGGGTCAAGAAATATTGAGCAAAGATTAGGCTGAAGACTGTGTAAAGAATCCTGATACAATTGATGCTTGAGGCCTCCATTTGTCCATTAAGCTTTGTGGATTATCTTCATGAAAATTTGGAGCAAGTGTATGTGTGTGTTGGAACAAAGGACCACCGAAAGGGAACTTGCGACATCAAGGCACTTGGTTGTATCTTCCACTTTTACTTAATATGATACAACAACATGTTTCTTTCCCATAAAATCATTAGAATTTTATTACATGACTCCTTGATCACATGTTTAGGTTTCCATTGATTCTACAATTGTTGCTTTCACTTTGGTTGGTTTGTTTCATTGAAGATATGATCTCACAAGATCACTGGAGTGAAACAGGGACAACAAAGATATAAGGAAGAGATATATAAAGGTATGTCATACACTCCTTCTTTGTTGATAAATTCAATGGTAGCAACCTAGGGAAAGCACCATGTCCTGTCTGGTTTTGTTCTAGATCTAGGTGGATCTAGGGAGATTATTTTATGTTTGCATTCACTGATTTATCCAATAACACTCATAACCTCATGAGGTCAAATACCATCTCCTCCATTGGATTCTAAACCTTGGAGATAGGTGGCAACAATCAAAGAGACAAAAATCCAACAAACTGCTAATTTTTCAGGAATTTGTTGGAAGTCATTAATAAAATGTC